>JAQFXU010003053.1:0-17754 GCA_034693705.1 Spatulosminthurus flaviceps | reverse complement strand
GCGCTATAATTTTCGTAACGTTATGGGAAAAACAAAATTATAGCGCCTTTTGGACTTTACCCGACGATATGTAGGATTATTATTAAAATGGCATATGTGTAATAACAATTTGCAACAGCACCGCTCCCTCCCATTTTCTCATCAAGTGGACTTGAAGTGAGTGGGAAGTGGTTGAACTTGTTCAAAAGCCATTTGTTTTAACGGGGACTAATTTAAGGAAATGGGAATTTAGATTATTTCCCATGTTTTTCAATGATGATATAGAGTTTTGACTCATCAAGTGAAAGCAAATGTGGCTCAAAAGCTACACGATAAGTAAAAAATTCCGACAATTTTTCAGATGAGAAAAGCTTTAAATTTGTGGCATGGAAATTTTAATTTGAATTAAATATTTATAGGTGCTATTTTTCAGCGTGAGAATATTATTTCACGTGACATTTTTACCAATGCTTAGTATTATTTCACGTGATATTTTCACCAGGGCTTAATTGACAAGTTAGTTGGCAAGCTAAATAAGGGAAAATATAAATGTAGGGAAATATTAATGAGATTTATTATACATGGGCCAGCCCATGTATTTAAGCATACAAAACTGAGGCATTTAGTGCTTAAATGATGGAGTGCAATAAAGGAAGAGAAGAAAAGTTTGTAGAAAATGTAGATACACAAAGAAATAACAAAGACATTTGAAGAGACGTACACACTCTCGGAGGCGGACGACAGAGATGAGGAGTATTGGAAGACGTTGGCAGAAGCACTGGGAGACCTCATGCTACTATTCCGTACCAATTTGGGTAATTGAATGGTTTTATTCTGTCTGGACCGGATGTTCACATAAGTCATGGTCATGTCACTGAGAAAGCTTTCCAGGTAAGAGTCTGTACTTGAGCCCAGGCAGAACTGTCCGCTATGGGGAGACCCACTACTCCCAGTCCCAGGGGTGGGAGTCATGGGAGAGAGAATTGTGAGCCCTCGTGTTGTCCCTCCCTTGACGTTAGAGGTGGGGAAAGCTGCGGAGGACATATGGGAGGTGAGTCGAGAGAAATCCGGTGCGGAGGAAGTGGTTGAAAACTTCAGGGGAGATGGTCGAGTTCGGGGTCTTTTGGGAGTGACGTCAGTATCTCCTGTCTCTCCAATATTCGTGGATGAGGAAGAAGATTCCAAAATATTTTCTAGACTTGAACTTTTACTTGAAAGCTCGGAGGATGGAGGGGTGGAGCCTATGATGTTAATATTTTTGATGGGGGATTCCAAGTTTGGGGGTGGGGGGCGCGTTGTAGGGGGAACGAATTCCTCACTCATAGTTGACATTTTTTCTTCTTCTTCTGTATGTGAGGCCAGCCTATCTTGAGGGGTGAGGCTTCGTCGGCTTCTTGAGCTGCTCATTGGTCGATTCATTTTTCCCGTGCTAAATTTTCAAATTTTTCTCGCGCTAATTCACTTACTTGTGGCGCTTTTTCAATAGAACGTATTTTTATTTTCCCAACTTCTGCCTCTCAATTTTGAATACTCTACCGTCTTTTGTCAGATTTGCTTTTTTTGGCGCCAACTTTGAATTTCCGCGCTTAAAGGATTTTTCGAATTTTTGCAGTTCAACCTTTAAAATTGGCTCTTGTAATTTCTGTTTGTCGTTGTATTCCTTCAAGGATTATATGTACAGATATTTCCAAGCTATTTTCTTCCCATATATTTGCGCGGCTAAATTTAAACTTGACTTTTTTTTAGATAGAGAAAACCAGGCTCAAAAATCAATTTCCTCCTTGGATGTCCCACATATATATATTTTAGCTTTTGGGGTTTTAGCTTTAGCAACTTTAAACGTCAGTGTTTGTTTAAATGGAGAAAGTGCTAGCTGGAAATTAGGTTTCTTTCCAAAGTAGTAAATCTACTGGCTAAATTTATTATGTACGTACAATGTAAGTGTATGGAACTATATTGTAGGGATTGGCTTTAGAGACACATGAAATGGGATGTGATGTGTAAATCAAGTTCTAACGCTCCTTCGCTACTTCTCCCAGCCACATTTCTGTGGGGAAAGTATCCATGTAATGTGTATGTAGAGGTTAAAGTTCTACGGCTCTTCTTCCTCTGTTGTATACGTTCTTGGTAGAAATAAGAGCCGGAGGGAAAGTCCAATGTGACATGTGATGTGATGGGTGATTCAAGAGAGGAAAGTAGATTTAAAAGTCCTGGGTAATGTCGTAGAGCAATTTCAAATAGATAAGACGTGTGTGTCTGTGTGTGTGTGTGTGTGTGTGTCTCAGTATCTTTTTTTTTCTCCCTGTCTCAGTTACTTTCTCCTCTTCAATCCTTTCCCTTTCCTACTATTTATCTTCTTCTTCTTCTTCTTCTTCCCCCCACTTTTTTCTCTTCGAAAAGGAGAAGGACAGAACTAAAGGGAAAAATGCACTCAGGTCAAATTGGAACACACATTTAAAATACAATGGGAGTTTGTGAACAAATTGGAAATTGAAGTCTTTTTTTCTTCTTCCCCTCCCACTCTTGTACAGCTCCGGGTTAGACAAGTTCCTCCGTATTTGTAAGGATTTCTTGATTTTCCTTTTTCTCTCTATAGCAAATATGTTCACTTATTTCGGAGAGGATTGATGGAGTGAGATGATTAGGACAATGTTTTACATACACGTTTATTTAGTGTGTAATAGAAATCATGGGAACTTTCTCCTCCCTTCTACTTTCACTCTCCTCCAGAGCACTTTCTCTCTCACACAATGATAAATGCCAGAGAGTTTAAAGTTTATGGGAAGCTTTTCTCTTGTACAAGACTCAGTTTGTACATGGATTTTTGGCCAAATAATAGGATGAGAGGTCTGGAGGCAATAATCCATATGTATATGGAGAAGTAGAGTACAATAGGCATGAATAAATACAACAACACAGACAGAAGAAGAAGAGGAAGATTGAGAAAGGAAGGAAGAGCAATCAAACTCAGATTTGGGCTCTTATCTTCATCATATAGTCAGACCATGGAGACTTAAATGTAGTAGTAAATCCAAAGAGACAAAAGTTTTCTCATTTCCTTCATTAAATCCAACTTTGTCTTCTATTCTTCTTCCTCCTTCAAACTTTCAATCTCCAGACTTTCACTTTGCACATAAATAATTTGCAAAATTACTCTTTAGCTTCTGCCGTAAGTTTTAAAAAAAAAAACATTGATAATTTTTTTCTTATGTCAAATTTCAACGCCGTTCTAAATTTGTCACTTTTGCCCGAGAATGTTTATATTAATTGCAATGGTAAATTTGTAGTAGGTCAGAATGATGTAAGAAAATTTAGGGGTTTTCGTATTGGAGCGCGTTTCATAAAAAAAATTAGTAGATATGATTTTTGAAAATTTTGCCGCTAAATTTCAATTTTGACGCTCACTGTATTATTAATATTCACTAATAATTGGTTAGTAACACAATGAAGCACACTTTTGTTTCTTGATGTATAAATCAATGATTTTTAGGGTGAAGTAGAAAAGTTGAATGATTAGCAGGGAAGGGAGAAAAAATTCATACCCAATCACCTCACAGTGTTATTAAAGCAAGTGTATTTGAAGCAAGCTCCTGAACTAGACTAAATAAGCTATGGGAGAGGAAGGAATCCATGTATGTAGAAATTAATGTATTTTTGATGAAATCCCCCAGTACACACTTGCCAAAAGCTGATTTTTATGTACATGAGCACATAATTTACATATACAAAATTCTAGTGATGTTCTTGATTCCTTTAGTGTTCATGGATATGTAGATGATAGTGTTGGAGATACAAAGTATGGGGGCATATATATATGAAGCCGTAAAAAAAGGGATTTTGTCTGAGCTATTATTTTCTCTGGCGTTTACTAAATGTAGTAGCAGAGGTGTTGGGAATGAGCCTGATTGGAACACAATAGGTGCACATGATGAGAGTGTAGGAGGATTTTTTTATGGAGTTTTTTTTTTTACTATGTATTTGTTGGAGAGAAGAAGGAGATGAAAGGCGTCAATATTTATGACTCACAATGTATAGTAGTAGTAGTAGTAGTAAGTGGGATTGAGAGTATGTTTATTTTCTAGGGTGAATGAGTAAGTTGAACGGGCTGGGTTATTGCTATGTAAAATTATTCACTCCTAAATTGTAGCCATGATAATGTCCGTGTCTGCTAATTATTTATGCTCCCCTTCGTTCCTATAGAGAGATTCCTCTTCTCAATTTTTCACACTCCACTGTAGATTCTAATAAGTCTTTTCACACGTAAATCAATTCAGGTTCACGTGTTAGTTGTACGCCTTTTTTACTTCCTAAATTTCACTATGCTTCTCTTGCTTACTATATAGAACGACCTGTTGTATATTTTGGTGGGGTGCTTTTTAACAAGGTCTTTCGGGGTAGTTGTTTTTTCCTTTAAAATAAAGTAAATAAATACACAACACTTGTTCCTCTTTTGGTTTATACCACTTTTATCTGCTTTAAGAACTGTTCTTATGTAGTTTAGGCTTGTATACGAAAAGTGGGTTTATTCACTTGATGGTTAATTCTTTAGAGGTGAGAAAGTTTGCGGAGTTGGGATTTTTCGAGAATTTTAGGAGTTTTTGGAAATTTAGAAGTGATCAAATTTTTTAAAATTTTCCAAAGATTTTTTGATCAAAGTTTTTCCAAATATATCTCAACAAATTTTTTCCACCAAAATGTTTGGCACAATATTTGAAAAATTTTCTCAGATTTTTTGTACCCCAAATTTGGTCAGAATTTTGCCCCAAAAGGTTTTGTAACAAATTTCACCCGATTGTTTCCGCCCAAATGTTTCACCATATGAAATGTTTCTTTAAACTTTTAACCCCAAATTTTGGGACAAAATTTACCACCACTACTTAAAATTTCCCCCGGTATTTTCCCTCAACTTGTAAGGAAATTTTCAAATGCAATTATTATACAGCTTATGAATAGCCCAACTGCTGAAGAACTTTCCGAAGAGCTGATGATGAAAATATAAGCGGAAGCGAGAGAGAAAAATTGTGAAACTAAAAAATAAACAAAAAAGAAAAATAATCACACCGAACAGTTTTGATGAGCCAATGCGGTCTTACGACAATACCCGTCCGCCGCGTTTTGTAACTCCGGTCCCCCTTCTCACCGAAACTCTTCATTTATATTCTTAGTCGCAATTCCTCTTTCCCCTGGCCGGCAAGTTTAGTTGTAAGTTGAAATTTGTTTTTTTCTCGTTTGGAGCAAAAACAACAACAAAAAAGATATGACAACACAATTTTAAATTTAGACAGGGAAGAATGTGATAGAAACAGCGATGACACGCTTCTTCAGACCGACTCAACTTTCACACATGCACATGTAAATACACAGCCCCAACTCACACTCAAACCAAATTCCACAGTTAAATTTCAGTGATCCAACCCAAATCTCTGTCAAGGTTAAAGGTGACTTTAAATTCTTTCCAAGATTTTCGCACTACCGATAAAAATTTTTATCCTTCACAACAACAGTTTTCTTCTTCAATATGTACTACTAAAACGGATGTTCTTCTTTGTGTATGCTTATGAAAAAAGCATCAAGTTTTTATAGGAGGGAGATAAAAAAGGCTTGTTAAAAAGCCGGGTTGGAAAAATTTTGGGGTGTAATGGATATATGACTCCGTCTAAAAGAACCTTGTCTCTTCTTCTTCTTCCCTCTTGACGAATTCTTCAAGAATGACGAGGGAAAAATTAAAGTTTATCTTTACGACCGTTCTCTTTTTCCCTTGTTGTTCTTCTTCTTCCCTCTCTAACTACTACTACTACTACGTGAGTGAAATAGCATGCTCGGCAATTCTTTTTCATGTTTTTCCCCTTCCCTTCCTTTCCTTTTAGAAAAAGGCAGTTTGTAAGGGGCGGGATGTTATGTTGTGTATATAAATTGTAATGTGATACTTTAGGATTTTACAAGCTTCCCAAATCTTTGCATATGCAACTCATAGGGAGGATAATGGTTTTTTATATAAATTAGCCCCTTACGTGCTCCTGTTTATTTTTCCTCCGTCTCTTTTCCCTTTCAAGCTCTTTGGAAAAATTACAAAGTAAAAATCCGCCTTTCCCTTCCTTTCTCTCCGGCCTAATTTTTTTTTACTATAACGCTCAAGGGGAAAAAGACGTAGGAGTTTTTACATCCTTAAAAGTCAAAAGTTCAATATTTAAAGGAATAAACTTTCTCTGGTAAAAGTCAGTTGAGAAGCTTTGAAGAGGAGCAAAAAAATCCTGATGATCTTTTAGAGTGGGGTTTTGAAAACGATTAAAAAGTTTTTTTGTGGGTCAATGATAATTTAAATTCCTACTTGAATTTTCTACTAAAGGTTCAATTTTATTCTCAAGTGAGAGCTTTATGATAATAAAAATTTGAAAAACTCTATTTTTTTATTATGATAGATATTAGGGAATTATTTGGAGAATAAAGTGCTCTCGGAGGGAAGATAAGTTTTTCAAATTTAAATTTCTCCCGCGTTAAAGTGAGATAATATTTCATTTTGGAGTAATAAAATAATTTTAGATTGTGAAACGAGGATTTTTTCTGGAGTTTTTATGTTAAATAAAAAAGGAACTGAATTTAAATTTAAGGAACACTTTTGAATTTCCCGCCCCTACCAAAATGTCAAAGTTCCTAGTATGCTTTCCTCTAAATAGCACGAGTGAATGAGTAATGATATTTTGTGGGGTAAAACTTTTGCTCGCGGTTGGAAAAACTGGAAGACCACAAGGAAGTGATAATTGAATGATTAAATTATAAATATAGGGAAATTCTAGGGCTTTAACGCCGCGAAAATTTTATCTTGTGTGTTTTCTAGCCAGGAGCGCGTTCTTCGGAACACTACGTAAGTTGGAGTACAAATAACCTTGAGAAAATTGTAAAGATAAAAGGGACGGTGCTAGAGTAGTACGGAGGTAGGAGGAAAAAGAATTACACTCAACTATTACAATTTCCTATGTAGAGCTAAGTTAGATCCGAAGGAAAGAAAACAAGGGAATGAGAATAAGTGAAGTAGAACCAAGTGAGAAGACGGACCCGAACCAAGTAGTAGTAAAATTGTGACTCTGCCCATGTGTCTGCCTATGTAATATAGTGTGTGTTTAATTCCGTCGTCCATAATGATGGAACTCGGAGGAATGAGAGTGAGCACAGGTAAAATAGTGGTAAACTTAAAGCTGTAAAGGTATAGTATAGTTGTAAAGTTTAGGAGTAAGTAAGTGAGTGAGTGAGTGGTAGGAGAAGTCTAGAGGTTTCATAATTGTAATTGTCCGTGAAACATACACTCTTTCTCCTTATATATATATACCTTCCCATACATATAAATCCAACCTGTTATAAGAAGTTTGTGGGAAAAGCTCACTACTATCAATCCCTACTTGTAGATACGTACATTCTAGAATTATTCACCATGGAAATGAAAGTATACATTCTAAAGCCTTAGTAAATAGTAGCGGAAAACACAGTCATTGGATGAACTCACATGAACACGGCGAGCACAAATAAAATATATCTATAGCAAATAAAGGGTTTTCCGTGTACAGTATTTCCTCTTTATAACAGCACCTCTCCAAGTGGCAGTCTCTCATAACCCCATCAATTCTATAACATTTTTTTTGCTCTTTCTATTGGAGATTCATGCACAAGAGTATTTCCCTTATTAGAGCGCTACATTTTCGCACCTCCCATAAGCACCCATGTATAAGGGCGCTACGTTTTCGCACCTCCCATAAGCACCCAGGTATAAGGGCGCTAGATTTTCCTACCTTCCGTAAACATTCAGGTATAAGGGCACTTCTTCGGAAATGCTTCAAATTCAAGCCTTTATACCTTGGCTAGAAGTAAAACTTAGTAGCCCTACGGAACGCATTTTTTTCCAATTACCCCGTTTAAACGCTTTTAAATGTACAATAATCACTTTATAACGGCTATAATGAATGGCCGCTATTAAAAAGGTTTTTTTACATCCGTTTATATGGTAACTGCCTGAGCCGATAGAATTCTTCCGCTAAATCAAGCACCATTATAGGGGGTCCGTTATAACTAGATTGCACATGCTATAGCAAATTCCTTTAATTTGCAATTTAAATTCATGGATTTCTCGATACATTACTAAATACAAGTGGCCTACAAGAGCATCTCCCTATTGAAGGATATTTGAATTTTTATGAAGGGGTGCCCTTACATTGAGAGCCCACTGTATCAAATTAGAGTTGGAAAAGACAATTCTCCCGCAATACATATTCAAGCATACAGTTCTGAACCACTCAATATTAATTACCTTTTTGTGTATCCTACCCTTATATACACAGATATATGTATGTATGGCACGTACATTACGACAGAGTCACTCACTCATCCATACTCTTCAATTATGCATCCCAGCTATCCTTCCAAGCTCCACTTAAGCTCTTATCTATATACTTTCAATTTCAAAACAACATTGCAATACAAAAAGAAAACATCCAGTGACAAAATAATATTGAATTCCACTACTACTACGCCTCTTCTTGAAAAAATACATTTCCTCTTGCCTTTTAGTATTCATTCCTCAAGTAAATCCTTCAGCCATCTTATTATAACACTATAAATTCCAGCCTGCAACATATAAATGTATCCTATCCATAAAAAGTCTCTCTACACACACTTTTATTTCAAGTGCGGAGAAATGTGCTCTTAAATATTTACTCTCATAGTATACAGAAGTTGAGAAGGACAGAGGCTCATATTTTTGGGTACATTTTGCGTATGACGTCACTCCTGAATATATTCCCTCACTCCGATGTACATGATTATGTCACATAGAGAGAGAGAGAGAGAATAATGGAAGGCTGCAAACGACAAGAGTAAATATGTCACTAATTTTCCCCTCAACATATGTGCCCAATTAAATCCCTCGTCGACAACTAATATCCTCAAGGTAAGTTATTCCAATAATTTCCTCCCATAAATATGTACCATCATAATACGTAGCACTAGTTTCAAATGAAATTGCTTCCAGGGAAAGCAGTCCCTCCAATTTCAGGCTCATTTCTCCACAAATCTCATTTATTCATGGCAAAATGTACTATCACGTTAGTGGAGTCTCATTCCTCATGGATAATTTGAATTTCGATGGATACGATTATTTTCCATGCATCCCTCTACACATATGTACATATCTATAGGTAGATACTACAAAGGCTTGAGCATATGAAAAATATCAATACTCATAAATTTCTATGCACACACTCATTCCATTTAAATGCCCACGTCCTTCCTTTAGGACTCGAGCACATAAGAACAGTTCCAAAATGTACATACGTACTTTTCTACAAAGCAATAGCAACGGTGACCTTTAATGTTATGTACATTTGTACACACTCCTTTACCATTGCCAAGGTCCAATGTGTTTTTATTATGTACATACTTTTATCATTGTCATATTAATGTGGATATCCCCTATCAAGGAATTCCTAGCAAGAGCCTATAATAATAAATGATTCTAACAAATCCACGTAAATAAATGCACATTAATCGTGTTAAGATTATAACCGTACGTTCCAGTTGAATTTCCCTACTAATGAAACCATTTTTTTCTCGGAATTAATCCCGATTTTCATACATTTACAAAAAAATGCCTGCACACAAAAAAGTTTTTATTTTTCCGTTCAAAAATACATTACGAATTTCCTTGCTTTTTAGCCCATTAAATGAAACTTTAAAATTCAGCAATATTTCAAAAAACCAACACTACCGTTTAAATAACATGGTAATAATTTATGTAAAGGAAATAGCTCAGTACATTTAAACAGAGTTTATTTCCACGTGCATGTGAATTAGAAAAGAACGTGTGTCATTTACTACGCATTTTCTCCAGCTAATAATGACGTGGTCAAATGCTACTGGAGTTTACACATACACTAATGTATTTCATTTGGCCAAGTTAAATGTACGTGTAGTATAGTAAAAATGGCTATGGCAAAGATAAAAAAAGTCATTGAGAGAGAGAGAGAGAGAGCGAAGGGGAAAAGGCCATTAAAGTCATCGGAGTACTAAATATCGGATCCCATTGGATTTCATTAGTGTGGTGGGGTCTGGATGGAAGGGAGGGGGGAACCTCATTTAAACTGGATTCATTATCGGACGACTCTGACTCTGAGTCAAGAGAAACTATATGTACCTTCACATTAATAAGCTACCTACTATACTAAAAGTAAGTATAAGCTGAAAACAATTGGCAAGGAAATAGGAGAGAATTGTCAGAGTTGAGACGTAAAAAGTTACACGTCCCATATAAATACATGTTAAAATATAGACGACACTATAACTATAGCTGCTGAAAAATATAAGGAGAGAAAAGTTATTCAAGTGCAAGGCTATAGTATATGATGCTGTGGGGAAGGAAAAGTGTTAATGAATAATTCCAAGTGATAATTAAAGCCCTCATAGTAAACTTCGCCTTTAACTTGATGATGATCATTGTGCATTGATAATTAGCCTGTAAATTTCCTCACCAGGATTTTCAGAGAGCCAACTCATTGACTCTAATTTCCAAGTCATTTCCATTTACAAGCACACAGCGAGAGCACACACAGTTATGTACATTCAAAAAAGCCATAATAATTATTACCCATAATGTCCTATATAGACATTAAAAAATTTCCTTTACCATTTGCAATAGTAAGGACAATGTATGAAATAATAATAATAATTATTATTATTATTATTGTAAAATAAATGGAGGGGTGGAAAATAGAGATATTTTCTCATAAGAAAAATTATTATGCTTACTTTGCATTGTTTATCGTGGCTACATAACTTTACCCCCCATTAAATTTAACCTTCCTTACATTTTTTCACCCATGATTTTTTACCATTCAAAAAATGTCTTTTCAAGGTTAAATCAATTTCAAGTGTCAATCAGAAGGGGGGATTTTAGATAAATTTTTTTAAAGGAGGAGGAATTTGTAGCCGACAATTTACTTTTGTTTGTTTTTCTATTTTGGTAATAATAATTTTTCGCGATGGCTGTAATAAAACTGAGCCGCTCAGGATAACATACACATGTAATAAAGTTGAGAGGGAGGAAAAAAATGTAAAATGAGGTGTCAATGATGTAGCGAGATCCTTCCAAATCCTTTTTCTTCTCTATGCTAATAATGGCTTGAGCTTGGAAAATTCGTATGTATAGTGTAGAGGGAGGAGGCGGTAGGATTTGAAAAGAGGAAAACTTTGAGAATTTTTTCTATGGAAATATTATAGGAAATTCTCATAAAGTGTATCGACGGAGGGACACATACTATAACTTGAGTAGATAATCACATTTGCAATTTATGAGGAGGATACATTCCCTCTTAAAGTACACTCCAGATGGATTTATGCCCGGCCATTATAGAGTGCAAGTAAATCCGCTCTCTTAAATTTTTCTCTCTCTCTCTCAGTCGCTCCCTACTACTTTACTGTAGATGTATGCATAGCATAGAGCAAGTGGAGGCTAATCTGTACATTATATATGTGTGTGTGTGTGTGTGTGTGAGTGAGAGAGTATTGAGAATTGGACAAGTTCTGGGAACTATGAGAGAGGATGAAAGGCTTTCCAACTTTTTTTCTTCTTCTCCTGTATATTTTTGGAAGCGTGACAAAAACTTCCAAACTATATATTACATTTGGCTGAGTACATATGTACATACGTGTATTTGGATAGCGCTATTTTTTTCTAAAGGATTTTTATTATTACCGTATCTTACACTTGAAGTTGTAATTTTCTAGGGTTGTTTGCACCTTGTTTGCTCAGGATTGTTCCAAAAGTGGATTGTATGTCATTCCAGTTTAAATGGTTCAATGGATAATGTAATACGTATATGTTTTTTTCTGTGTAGTAGTAAAAAGACATTTTTTTTTGTAGGGGAAAATATTTATACAAGAACCTTGGTAAGGAAAGAAAGATTGACACATGGTGTTTTAAGATTGAGAGGATATTTTAAAAGTTGCCCCGGAGGGTTTTTTCAATAGATTTTTTTAAATTTTTTAATTACGCGGGAAATGGTAATTTTGGTGAGGTTTTTTAAATTTCAATGAAAAACAATGTTTTTTGATTGATTGTTAATTATGAGTAATGAATAGGAACGAAAAGAATTTCTTAAATGGGAAAATTCTGGGGTAGGGAAATGAAGAACTTTGACGCCGTTTAAAATAAAGGAGTAAAATTGTACAGTGATGTTGCCCAGATAGAATTTGCTTCACAATGCTGGGAAGATAAAGACAAACCTGATCATTGCATGAGCAGATCGATGCTGCTGCCTCAGACTGCTACTCCTTTGAAGAAGAATGGTCCCACCCTTTTTACTCATTACTGACTTCTCCTCCTTCCGACACTCAGATTTGGAGCGACTTTCTCCAAAAACCATGCTCATTCCAGGTGACATTCCCTCAGGCCTGAACTGCCCCAGAAGATTGCCAGCATCTTTTAGCACCATGGCTGTATTGCTAGAATTATTATTATTCCCTCCATTTGTACTACTACCACTTTCTCCCTCATTAACAACTGTCCCTGATGAATCCTCATCATCGGGCTCGACAATGATGGGGGTGTTATTCCCTGTACTAGAACCATCCACAGAGGTAATGATAACGGAGGGAGTGGAAGGCTCACTCCCTCCTCCGGAACTACCCACACTGGACACTCTCTGTTGTTGAAATATCACCCGTTTCGTCTTCGTTGTTTTTTTAACAGTCCGTGTTTTCACCACCACAGTTTCCTCCTCTTCGTCCGACATTATTGCTTTCCCTTATGTCTCACTTTACCACACTAAAACTTTCCTTATTAACACGTACCTTTTACAAGAGAAAATGTTCCAAGGCGTTGAACTTTAACAATGTCGTCTTAAATTTCAGATCAAATCCATAGGAAAATGACACTTTTTCATGGAGGATGTGCAATATTTTTTACAAGTAATACTTTAAAAATTTAATTTCCGCGGGAAATTAAAAAAATTTAATTTTTGTCAACTTTCACTTATTGTATCTAAAATACTTCCAGGTATCCTCATAAACATATAAGGGATTCCCTTGGATTTGAGATTTGAATAATAAAAAGAGGAAGAGCTTTTGAATATTTCTAAAGACGTTTGTATACTTTTTTATAAGGGAAAAGTCCTTTAAATTTATTCAAATAGTTGGTTCACAAGCAAAGGTACAATGACTGACTGACTTGGAATTGGCTCGAGTCTTCCAATATCTTAAGTTGAAAAAATACATTAACCATATGTACATTTTTCCTCCTATCACATACCTATATATCCACATGGTATGTACATACTCACATACATCCTATACTAGAACATCCAAAAAGCAAGGGAGGTAACCAACGGGAGGAGAATTTCTCACGGGTCTTTCCAACATCTAAGTTTATATTCCTATATTAAAATTTATCTATAGAAATACAATGCATACACTCGCAGTGTCAGAGTGAGAGAGGAAATGTAAATTACTTTGAAAAAATATGTGCCCTATATATTCCTCCACGTCCCTATCCTTTATACATTCCATTTAAACATCTCACTTTTCCTACTCTAATCCCCCTTCCTTACTTTCTACAATACTGTACGCGTATACCATCTATTCAACCTACTCATAGGAGTTTACCACAAGAAATCCACTTTATTGCATAATTAGCTCCATAGGATTTATATAACACTACACACACACGCACGTTCTTTTGGCAGAGAATCCCAAGGTATTGGATAAAGGAGTAGCAAGTCTTTGTACGTGTGTGTTTGTGAGGAGGCAGAAGAAGATAAACCCCAGAGAGCACAGACACATGGCCCGGGTATTATCTGAGAGCAGCAGGAGTCTTCCCATCCAGTTCATTATTCTCCATCCCCATAAGCTCATTTACATACATCAATTGTAATCAACTATGAGGAATTCCCTGTAATTCCTGTACAAAAAACCTTGTAAAAATTCAGCTTCCCACACTTTCCCCCCTTCCTTCACATTTCCACCTCTTTCTATATCTTCGGATCAACATTTTTCTTACAGAAGGTGTGTCTCTCTGGTCGAACAGATTTCTTCCAGGAAAAGCCAAAAAAAACGTAAAATGTTATCAGGATTTGAACACATCTTAAAGATCAGAAAAAAACATTTTCCATGGAAATAACAATTTTATACTGAGTTTTGACACTGAACCTTAAACATGGTAAGTGAATGTTGTTGTACAACATCCGATGATTTGAAGGACGTCAACGTGTCTTTTGTAAAGGTAAAAATGAAAGAAGCAAATAAACGTTGGATTTTGGGCCACGTCACTCAAACCCCCTGGCATATGTACATGATATGCGTAAGGATTAGGAAATTCCACGAATAGGTTTTTATAGCATTGATACTATTTTCCTGTAATGTGTAGCCAGAAAATGGGAAAATTTGCTTACCAATGGTTTTCAATACATTGACGTAAGTTAACACGTCATGTACATATGGGTTAGTGCTTGTGTATTTGCCCATAAGGACGTTATAAGAAAATGCCCTTAAAATAGCTTATGCTAAAGGCACGTTCCAAGAATAATTGCCAAAATTTAAATCCTCGCCTGTCAAACAACACGGGAGGATGTGCTTTTTAGTACTTGGAAAAATTACATTCAGATTTGCATAAGGCAAATATTTATAGTTGCAAAAAATGTATGTGTAGTACTTGTAAAATGTATGTGTGCTCTGTTGAAAAAGAAAAATATCAGATTTTTTATTCATTGCATTTCCGAGAAAAATATGATGTGCATTTTCTCATTTGGCATGGATTTTATCAGGATGTTACATTTAGTACTCTTGGAGAATTATTACCTCGATTATAATTTAATATGTAAAATCCTACCTTTTATAATTTAGTGTGTCTCATAGTAGAATAGTGCATGGCTAATACTAGAGGAGCTGACAGTTTGGGAGATTGATATGAATTTATATCTAGTGGAAATATATAGGAATAGACGTGAGGGAATGAAATGGAATGAATTGAATTAATTATTCTGCACCTGTTTTCCTGTCAGTTAATGTGTCATAGGAAAATGCGGATGTTCTTCATCATCATTGCATTCATTTATTTTCATAGAGAATTTCATCTCTCCCCGTTGATTTTAATCTGTGTAGAAAAAGTTGCGAGTACAGGAGAGGATGTGAGAGGATAAGGAAGAACTCATCCATGAATTTTACACAAGTGGATTTAATTTAAATGGATTTCACTATTAAAGCTGAAAATTAAGGAACATTTTTAGACACACATGTTTTCAGTTTTGTATGGGAGGTAGGAAAAAAGTAAAATTTTATGCATGCTTTTATGCACTTTATTTTGCTATGGTAAATTACATTTGTCTTTCCTGAAAATAACAAGAGGAAAAAGGGAGGACCACACGTGGTGAAACAAAACAAAAAAATAAGAGCAACTACACAAGTCCAAGGTCTCTGGAAATTATTGTAATGCCAAGAATTACAGCCGAGCAATTATCTGAGAGAGAGAGACTGGAGGAAAAGAACAAAAGCCATTTTCCTCCTTTTATCTTCACATGTATCAACACTTTCTTCCTACCCGCCTATACCCTACTATTTACATACTACAAATGCCCTTATGTATTTTGCTACATCAAAATAACGTTATTGAGCATCAGCAAAGTAAGAAGTTACAACTCCAAGTGTAATTTTTTGAGTGACGTCTAAAGATTTAAAAAAAAATAGGAAAGGAATTTTTCTACAAGATGGATGGAATCGATCAGAGAGAAAAAGCATGACATTTTTTTTACAAGGTGGGCCGTTTACTGACAGATGCAAATTTATTTGGAACCAGCCATAGTATTTTATCTATATGTAAAAAAAAATGCTCCCACCAATCCCAACTCATGCGAATCTTCTGGCGCCATTACTATACACATACAAGCAAAGAGAAAATACTCAATGCTGTCTTAATCACTCAAATACCAAAATGCCTACGTAGAAAATCTGTTCATATACTCAAGGGTGGTACTCATAATTTGGCTTCCTATCAAAACATGACTCAACTCATGGCTTTTTCACATCTCATTCCGCCAAAAGCTCCCTACCAATATCACATATAAATTCGCTATCTATACAGGAAAGGATAGGAAATTCTTAATTAAAATCCATCTTGAACGCCATTTCATATTTCAACTTATAATCTCCTAACAAACAAGTATGTACACGTTAAAGTATAGAAGGGAGACCTGTACATGTGAAAAGCACCCGCAGTCAAGAAATATGAATGTTTCAACAACGCTCAAGTGAGAAAATATATTTGTTGTTGATCCAATTGAAAACCCACGTCCTTCCATCTCAATTTGTTATTTCCAATGAGGACTCTTCCCTAACATTATAAATATATGTTTCCCCTTTCCCTTATTCTTACCCGCGCTATCCTTGGAATTGTCAATAGGAATTTTTTTCCAATCCATTTTTATCACGTAGTGTAAAAAAAACATAATAAAAAAGACATACAACTACATACAACTTTACCATTAACTCCTTGACAGGCGGCTAAAACATAATTTCACATTTACTTTTCTGGGACTTGGACTCTAAGAAAATGTTTTCCCACACGAGAAATTAGATTAGTGTTGGATTAAAGCTGGGCCCAAAAGGGAGACGTAAAGCTGTCAGAGAGAGAGACAGAGAGAGAGAGAAAAATCTTGTTGCTATAGTAAAGTTACATAAAGAAACCTTGTCAAGGGTTAATTTCCAATGAAAACTTAACTTTTGTCCCCACATATGTTTTGCCAACATTGATATGGTCTTGTATAGATATAAGCTAGCCCTCTGTATTTTGATACACAGGGCATGACTAATTGTAGGAAAGAAGGAAAAAGAAAAGTTTTTGACAACTTTCCCTTCTTGGTAAATGATCTTTTCTCTCATGTCACATTGTCCTCACGTACTTTCTCCCTCCTATTGACCTTACATATAAGGCTCATATGTATGTATGTAAAAAGCTATAGCCAAGTTAAGAGGGTGTTTTAGTGCAAATAAGATAGCAGACCACACTTTAACCATCAACCTCCACAATGACATTTTTGACACCCAACAAAGTGTCCATTCAGCTTTACCTTCCAACTCCTTCCACACGCTAGAGATGTTTTTGGATGGGGACCAAAGTCGCAGATGAACTTTTCCTGTGTATCGAGAAAAAAAAGGGATGTGAAAAAAATACATGCTCTTACCTGCATTTTGACAATTTTTATATTTTTTTTGAATTTCCCATTTTCCGAGCCAAAATTGTTATTGTGGACCACCAAAATTTTCACCCGTCGTTGGAAGAGAAAAACATGAAAGGAAAAAAAGAGAAAAATTTCATTAGATTTCAACTTAATTTCATTAAAATTTTCCAAGATTATAATTTTCAATGATATTACAAAAATTTGTTCCTACGTATTTACATGTAATTTTTACCTGGAGCTAAGTATAATTAAACTGTATGATTACCATAACAAAATTCTCTTAGTAATAAGTCTGGGAAATTTGTTCCTTATTAAATTAAACGCTCTCATGAAAATTATGCTCAAGAAAGGAAAGTGGAAAATCCAGGGAAATTTCAACTAGAAAAATATATAAGGGAATTAAATAAAATAGCCTCTCGCCATTTGCTTTTATGCGAAAGGCGATTTTCTCCAATCCAATGCATGATAGTAAATATCAAGGTCAAAATGAATTTTTTTCAAAGGGATGCGGGGAGAGACAGAGATGAAGTGAAAGAATGGTGTGGAGTGGTCTGGGCATGACGCAGTA
>JAQFXU010003052.1:0-17756 GCA_034693705.1 Spatulosminthurus flaviceps | reverse complement strand
AATCTTCCGCACAGAACATAACGTCTAAACATTTGGCTTCGTTGAGGTACAGAAAGCACCTATTTATTATGTGTGTATACATAATGATTTTGTATTTACCTATGCTTGCAGCGTGGGCCAAAAATAGGGGTGGGAGGTCAGACATGTCAGACATTCCTTTACCTCTACCTTTTACGTGTCAACTAGGGATTAGGTAAAATCAGATTTAAATAGAGCAGTTAAATGAACAGTACGAAGCTTATGAAATGATGAAATGATCTGGTTCTATAAATAATAGGGGTGTTCTTTCATATCTGGGTGGAGAGGGTAGATTATATATGGGCGGCGCGATCATATATGGGCGGAACTTGAAATAAATTGTGTTTATTGTCACAATTAACGCTGATTTAAGTTTTTGTGTCTAACAAGGTTTGGGGGACGTTTGTTGTGGTGGTCAGGTCGAGTGCAGGTGGGGAAAGATCGGGTTACTTTTGGTGCTCAAAGGGGAACAGTGAAATATTTTCGAGGTTTACGTTAGGTTTATTTGGTTTATAAATCGACAACCGAGCCCGAGTGGCGTTGGCACTAGGAATCAGCGAGGTGGTCAGCATGGGAAGTGGCTGTCGCAGGTGGCACATCTTGAACAGGAGGACTGCATAGTTCTGAACCTGAGTGTTGGGGAGTAGAACTGTATATCGACGGGAACAGATGCGTCATGGAGATCGGGTATAGCATGCAGATTTCGGAGGGCATATACGAGGGGAGAACAATAGCCTTCAAGCTGAAGATCCGCTATGCACCTCTTACCAAGCCGCCAAAGCTGCTTTGCCTGGACAATGCATCCTATTCCAGCGTAGATGGAGACAGAAATGGGTGCATGGAGATCCTGACACTGAAATGGAGGCCCACCCACGTCCTGGAGAGTGTCTTAGCCAATTTCTGTGTCATATTTGTCGAGATTACTGGAGAGGATGTGCTAAGCACACAGACAGGAGATATTGAATTACGACTACTATAGATCTGCGAGGATTACCAAGGGCTTTGGACAGCCTCCCAATAATCAGTGTAACTGATATGTACCTGCCCTGTTCATCCTCCACAGCCTCTTTCAGGACAAAGTAGAACGGCAGGAGGCCTTGTTAAGGAGGCCTTGGCTTCCTTAACAACAATAAACTCGGACTCCTTCTTGAACTTCTTGCCTATCGACTTTCCATGCAATCCCACGATCTGCTCTCGCTGTTTTCCATCTTTGTGGGGTGAAAAATCAATAGGTGTTTTGAATCCTTATATCTCCTACGAAAAGCAAAATTTGTGCCTAGGAAATCAAGCACACACCAACCGGCTGCTCGTCATTCAGCTCTCCATCTTGCTCAACTTGGATCTTTTCTCCATCTTTATGGATCCCTAACGACAGAATATTTATTTGGTTATTGGTAACATTCTCTTTTGTTAATCCTTATCAGTGGCAGGCACTGTTTTACGTAGGACAACATTCGTATCCTCATACAACAGGTGAGAGGAAATAATACATATTTGTACAAAGAGAATTGGTTTTAACTGCAGTTTTAACTGCATTATAGTACTTATTTCTAGGTCTTAATTATATTTTAAAGAATAATACTTAATTAATTCTACATAATAATTTAATATTATTTTTGAAGTCATCATGATTTTTTATTGATTTAGTAGTGGAAGGTAGACTGTTCCATGAGGATATCGCTCTACATTGAAATGATTTTTTATAATACTCATACTTAAATTTGGGTTAAGGGATATTGAAATTGCATTTGCTTTCCCTGTATTTGGTTCTGATTGGTAATATGTTTCTAATATATATTCCGGTACAAATTTAAGCACAAGTATGTTCCTCGTAAAGGTAAGCAGATGATAATGATAGACTGTAGATATACCTAGGGCATTATGTCCATCATTGCTTGTTTTGTCAAAATTCGTGAGAAACTTTTGTACAGCCTTTTGTTTCTCAGATAGGAGAGGTCTGTACAATAGAGTGGTAGTGCGTATTCAATTAATGAGTTTATACGGGCTGTGAAAATCCCTTTTAGTGACTGCTCAGGTATGAGTCTCTTTAAGAAAGTCAGATTCTCTAATCTTTGGTTGATTTTACCATTTACATAGCTAATGTGCTCAAGAAAATTAAGTTGTTGGGCAATGTGTAGACCTAGATATTTGAACACATTGACCCTTTCTATATAGGTATTATCATTTAAATATAGTTTCGTAGGTGCATCCGTGATATTAATACGGCTTCGTGGGAATTTAAATAACATGAATTTGGTTTTTTCATAGTTGATTTCCATGAAATTGTCATCGCACAATTTTTCAACTATTTCGAGGCATTTTTTTAATAGTGCCACGACCTTTTCAATTGAAGGGCCGCTTACAGAGGTACCAACGTCATCCGCAAAGTCTACTGTGTGAGATATTTCGGTCAGCCCTGTGAGGTTTGGGCTACTAAAGAAAATAAAAAAAAGCAAAGGCCCTAGGCAGCTACCATGGGGGACGCCTACTTAAGGTGGAAAAAGCTTGGAGAATATTCCGTTCATTTTAATTTTGAAATTCCTATTTTTTAGGTAGCTGGCGATTACCTTTATTAGGTACCTCACAGGAGCCTGTCAGGAGCGCCAGGAACTCTCACTCCAGTTGGTGGAGTAGAGCCCCTAACTTTGATGCAATGTGTGCGTGCCAAGATAATAAATATGTTTTATCAGAAAATGTTGGACAAAGTTGTCGTTAGACAAAAACTTTGTCCGCTGTAAATAGTTTGAACGAAAAAAATTTGGATAAAAAGGTTTTCGAATGAAATTTTTATTAGGCAACAAATTTTTGGATGAAAATGTTAGTGGACGAAATATTACTGGACGAAAAAAAATGGAATAAAACGATTTTGAATGAATAATATGGACGAAAAAGTTTTGGATGAAAATGTTATTGGTCGAAATTTTTTTGGACAAAACAGGTGGTGATACCCTCCATCGTCCGTGCTTCAAATCCCTTCCCTGCCTACCTCCCTACTTCCAAGGTGTCTGCCTTCATGTATTCTGCCTCCGTGTTCCGTGACTTTGTGTTTCCGTTTCCCGTGGTCCGTGTATCGTTGTCCGTGCCTGTGTCCAGCGGTCCATTCCTACATGTCTCTTGGTCCGTGTCCTGTGGTCCGTGCTTCCGTGCCTGGGCGTTCCGTGGCCATTGCCTCCCTGTCCCGTGCCTCCGTGGTCCGTATCGCCTTGGTCCGTGCCTCCGTGTACCGTGGTCCATTCCTCCGTGCTCCGTGATTTCATTTCCCATTGTTCGTGCTTCCTTGTCACGTGGTCCATTCCTCCGTGTCCTGTGGTCAGTGCCTCCCTGTCTCCGTGGACCCTGCCTCGTTGTCCCGTTGTCCATGCCTCCGTATCCCGTGGTCCGTGCCTCCGTGTCCCGTGGTACGTGTCACGTACTTCCGTGGTCCGTGGTACTTGCCTTCTCCATGATTCCCACCACCCATATCCCGACGATATCCTCCTCCTGAGGGTCCGCCACGACCTCGATTTCCTCCTACATAAAAACAGCCATAGAAACTAATTATTCTACCCATACTCGTATATATCTAAAATTAACATAGACCGCTTCACAAAAACTTACTCATTTTGGTGCTGGAAATTTTCACACTAATTTTATCAATGATTCAAAAAAAATGGCTTTTTCAATACAACTTACACAACACAATTCAATTAAAATTTATAAAGTGGATGTAAATCTCAAAAATATTTTCTTTGCCACAACCTGGAATTTTGTAGAATATTCCACTCAACATATGGAGACAGCCAAAACAGAACTGGAGAACTGTGCTTATAAAGCAGTTCATTTTTGTGCCCACAATATGTATACGCAACACACATCTAGTTAATGGGTTGCAAGAGAAAGTGCGGTTACTTTACAGTTAAATCTGTAAAGTAGTTTCCCTTCCACTATGGAATATGAACATCCTCAATGAGGAATATTGACCCATTTAAAACTTTTTGTTTCTTAGGAAGTCCGTTTCAAAATCTATATATATACGGACTTCATAAGAAATAAATATTAGTTTTAAATAGGTCAATATTCCTCATAGAGGATGTTCATATTCCATAAATGAGTGGAAGGGTAATGTATACACGTAGCAGTCATGCGGCAATATAACTGCCCAAGAAAGGTCTTAGGTGCTTTGCCACTGCCGAGGTTTCTCTTTTATTTTCATAATCTCTCCAATGTTCATTTATCCTAATATCGACTGGTCTGTATGTTTCTCCTATATACGATGCTGCACATGTGTCACAGTTTACTTTTGATTACTAATTTTTATTACTAGGGATATTGCCCAACTGAGAGCAGACGACTGCTACTACACGGCCAAATTAATAAGTATTGACAAATTAATAAGTATTGATCCTTGATGGCCCTGACGTCATTCCCAAATATTGCAAGTCTATTGGATAGTGAGAAAATTACCCACTTTTTATAAATACAATTACTCCTCTCACTCTGCGTTATTTTCTAGAAAACAAATATTGCAAGTTTGTAATTAATTAATGGCCAATACCCCACCCCTGAGTAGAGGAAGAATGAGCGAGTGAGAGTTATTATTATAGTAGATATAGGAAGGATACAATCTCTCACAATTTAGTCCGAATCATTTGCCAATTGGTATTTGAGTATCCCAAGAGGCGGCGCATGGCGCTCATGAAACCTCATGGGACTCAAATAAATAAATAAATCAGATTTTACTTGTAGCTTGTTGAAAAATTGAACCTGGGGCTGGGAATCGAACCCAGTCACCCGCTTCCCGGGCAGTTTTATCCCACGCCACCCAGGCCATCCCCCAACAAGCTACAATCATTTTTTAGCCTAATACTGGGTTGCTCGTATAGGTACATGTGAGTAACAATACCCCACCCCTGCTGAGCAGGACTTGTAATACTCGTTCTTCATATAATGCTCAAAGTTAGACTTATTATTGAAGTTTGTCAATTTTTACACGCTATCCCTATAGCATATTTTACCTCGGTTTATACAGCTTTATAGTACGCTCATCATCGTTTTACTCGATGCATAACGTCTTTATATACACAAGTCCAAGGAACTCTACTGCCCTCACAATGTCCTTCATAGCTATTCCATGCATTTACCATCAACACAACATGATTCACCATTGCTCTCTCAAGGATTTAACAACGTGCACACGCTCACACTCTGTAGCCACTGAATACGGCATGACCAAGTCTTTGAGTACAATGTAACTATTAAAAGCTATTGACTATTGACTCACAGTAAAGTTCCACTACTGGAATGTAAAGAACGTTCTCATGGTGTTAGATTTTTAAGTTGTTTTATATTTCATAAAACATTTACTACTGTGCGGTGCCTTGCCATTTATGTAAGAAAGTGAATTTCCCGTTACTCGTGGTTACCGCATAAATCGTTTAAACTTTTCATAGCAGATGCCATAAGCTGTTGTTTGCAGTTTCTGTGAATCTTTGTAATATTCATCGTGTACAGCTATATAGATAGACACTCATCACTTGTTGAAGAAATCCCTCAAGTCGAAAGTTTTGTGAATCCTTGTTTTTGTCCACGTACTGCTCTCGGGATCGCGGGCCGTATCAATTATTGTGTCGAGTTATAACATAACGTCATATATATTTCAAATCGTACGTACTTACAAGTTTTTCCATTTCAACTTCGATTTACATACTTATTAAGGCAAGCTTTATTTGTGGTTGTTTGCGCTGAGTTAAATGTGTTGAGGCATTTCCTCTTTAATCGTGAGTTTTATAAATTAAATACGTAGTTATACAATCGGTAATCGGTACTTACAACTTGAATGTTGAGAATTCAGTTTTGTTGGTTGAGTACCTAATTTCATGGAGATTCTCATATTAGTAGCTTTGATAGAGTTTACCTCGTGACCTTGTCAACGAGATTAAATTGTTCAGTTGTTGTGTGGTATTAAGTTGTATATTGTATAGTTGAATCAGTTGGAAGAAAATAATTGTGTTTAGGGGAAAAAGGTAAAATTATTGTAGTTAGTAGCTGTGTGAAGTATTATTTGCTTAGCTGGGTGGGATGGGATTGGGATGGTTAGGAAATTAAACGCCGCGGCCGGTGTGAATTTTTCATTGGTGATATTGTTTGGTAAACTAGTTAAACAGGGACAAGCTGCAGTGAAATAAGTTGTATCTCGTGCGTCCTTTGTCGTTGTGTATTTTTAATGGTTGGGAGTTGGGACTGGGATGAGAAAACTTTTTAGATTTGTATATATTACGGGAAATAAAGAGTTGGTTTTAGTCACAAGTCACAACCTGAAACTAACGTTGCCAATAATGTGTGAAAAGTTTTAATTTTTAATTTGTTTTTCAGAAAAATTGTATTACATAGATAAACAAGAAAGATTGTGACGAATCTGCCGGCCAGAAATTGAAAGCAAGATGAGCTACGGGTTGGCAAGCTCGAGTTTAAACTTCATTGATGATGATGATGACGATCCTCAGGCATCGCAGAAAACCCAAGACTTTGATTTTGGAACCACGACTCAGTCACAGTTCGACTTCAAGTACACTCAGAGTCAGCATCCTCAGATCCAGCCAACAAATTCCACACATGGTATGTCAAGTGCCTTGGATGAATTGAGCGAACTGTCAAAACAGCTTGAATTCGCTTCCCATGTTGACCGTCGATCATCTACATCGACTGTGAGTTAATAAGTTATTTTTCATACTCTTATTGTCGTATTGCTTCGAGTCATTAGTTTATTGCAAGGGAAGTTTTTAGATCTGTATAATAATGTTGATGTTACTTGAGTGGGAAGGTTGTAGATTTCATATGTAGATTTTATTGTGATGTGGTAGTGGCACTGCAAGTTATTTTACCGAATGTGTAATTGTACCGTAGAACGGGGATGACAGAAGCCATTCTCACTCTCTTGACAATGGTGGAACTGACAGGAACCTTATGTTCAATTTGAACGATGACGATTCTATAGCAGGGGACGTAAATCAGAATCTCGAAGAATTTCAATTTGAAGATGATGACGATGAGGGAACAATCTTCAAAGTAAGTTTTTTGATTATTTTTTAATAACCCTGATCTCAAAACATCTTTGATAGGCATTTCGAAGTGTTGCAGTTACAAACATAATTTGGTGAAATTTCTTGATTTCTGAATAGAAATTACCGGACCACGCTTGCAAATACTGCGGCATCCATGAACCAGCCTGTGTTGTAATGTGCAACATTTGTAAGAAGTGGTTTTGTAATTCCAGAGGCACTACCTCTGGTGCTCATATAATTAACCATCTTGTTCGGTCCAAGCATAAGGTGCGTGTCTTAATTATACTTCATTCGACTCGTCCCTCATAATTACATATTGTATGCATTCTGCATGCCATACAAAGAAGGAATGAAACGAATTATTGTGTGTTCTGCTTTAAATCAACCGGTGAAACTTTATTTTTCAGGAAGTGTCCTTGCATAAGGATGGACCCCTTGGGGAAACCATACTAGAATGCTACTCTTGTGGAATCAGGAATGTGTTCATCCTAGGTTTTATTCCTGCAAAAAATGATTCTGTGGTAGTTCTGTTGTGTCGTCAACCTTGTGCTGCTCAGTCAGCCTTAAAAGATATGAATTGGTTAGTTATTTTCTCACTTTCCTTGCAGACTACCAATAAATGCGTATTGTGCTGCTTATTTTTTTTTAAATTTTATTTTCCATCTTAGGGACCAAGATTCGTGGAAACCCCTGATTGCTGATAGATCCTTCATCTCATGGCTTGTGAAAGTTCCAGGCGATAAAGAAATTGCCAGAGCCCGTCATATTACCAATAGTCAGATCGTTAAGTTGGAAGAGCTGTGGAAGGAAAATACCGAAGCTACTTTTCAGGACTTGGAGAAGCCGGGTGTGGATGAGGAGCCACAGCAAGTCCTTCTGCGGTATGAAGACGGCTACCAATACGAGTCTGTATTTGGTCCCTTAATAAAGTTGGAAGCTGAGTACGATAAAAGGCTGAAAGAGAGCCACACTCATGAGAATATAGAAGTTCGTTGGGATATAGGTCTTAACAAGAGACACATAGCATTCTTCACTTTAAATTCCGCTATGGATTCGGACGTAAAACTCATGCAAGGGGATGAGCTCAAGCTCAAATACGTTGGGGATAAGCATAAGCCGTGGACTGGTGTTGGCCATGTGATTAAGGTTCCTGACAATCAAGGGGAGGAAATCGGCATTGAATTAAAGCACAAGTCCAATCATAATGTTCCTACAGACTGCTTCAACCAATTCACAATTGAATTTGTGTGGAAGTCTACTTCGTTTGATCGTATGCTTGCTGCTTTGAGTAAATTCTCAGTAGATGACAAAGCTGTCTCAACGTATATTTACCACAAGCTACTGGGTCATGAAATAGAAGATTCGACTTTCCGTACAACACCTCCAAAGAACTGCTCTGGAGCTAACTTACCCGAATTAAATCGTTCGCAAGCTTGGGCTGTAAAGCATGCCTTGCAGCGACCCTTGTCGTTAATCCAAGGCCCTCCAGGTACAGGAAAAACTGTTACTTCAGCTTCTATCGTCTATCATCTGGCCAAGTTGAATGGAGGCCCTATTTTAGTTTGCGCGCCGTCTAATACAGCCGTTGACCAGCTCACTTCGAAGATCCATCAAACCGGGCTCAAAGTTGTTCGATTATGTGCCAAATCACGAGAAGGTCTTGAGTCTAACATTTCGTTTCTATCTCTGCACAATCAAATCCGCAAGCTGAGTCAAGATGCTAGTCCTGAATTAGCTAAATTGCAGCAACTCAAGGACGAAACTGGCGAATTGTCCGTTGCTGATGAGAAGCGGTATATAAATTTGAAAAGAAAACTGGAACGCACGATTTTGGAATCCGCTGATGTCGTTTCTTGCACATGCATTTCTGCAGGTGATCCCCGCCTGGCTAGGCTGAAGTTACAGTCTGTTTTGATTGACGAAAGCATGCAAGCAACTGAGCCTGAATGCATGGTTCCAGTAGTTCTTGGTGCGAAGCAACTGATACTTGTTGGAGATCATTGCCAGTTAGGACCTGTAGTAATGTGCAAGAAAGCGGCGAACGCTGGTCTTTCGCAGTCACTATTTGAACGTCTAGTCGTCCTTGGTATTCGCCCTTTCCGTCTGGAAGTGCAGTACAGGATGCACCCGGATTTGGCAAGATTTCCCTCAAACTTTTTCTACGAGGGTTCCCTTCAAAATGGAGTGGGTGGCAAGGATCGTACTCTTGTATTGGATTTCCCATGGCCCGTGCCAGATAAACCTCTGATGTTTTACGTGACGCAGGGTATGGAAGAGATATCCGGTAGTGGTACGTCTTACTTGAATCGTACGGAAGCTGCAAACGTTGAGAAGGTCACTACGCGCTTCCTTAAGGCTGGAATCCGTCCTGATCAGATCGGTATCATTACTCCATATGAAGGTCAACGTGCGTACTTAGTTCAGTTCATGCAAAGTCAAGGGCCCATGAACTCGAAGTTGTATTTAGAAATCGAAGTTGCTAGTGTGGATGCATTTCAAGGGCGAGAAAAAGATATAATCATATTATCTTGCGTACGATCAAATGAAATGCAAGGTATTGGGTTTCTGAATGACCCACGACGTCTTAATGTGGCATTGACCCGAGCTAAGTATGGAATCATCATTGTCGGCAACCCAAAATTGCTTGCGAAGCACCAGCTTTGGAATCATTTAATTCAGTATTGTAAAGACATGCATGTGCTGGTGGAAGGACCTTTGAATAACCTGAAAGAAACTACAATGACTTTCCCGAAACCCAAGAAAATGGTTAATACAAACAATCCTGGGGCGCATTTCATGCAACTGAATACTTACGACGCTCGTGAGGCCTTGTACCCCCTTCCAATCTCAGGTCATGGCCATAATCAAGGCCACATGCCTCCAATGCCTGCCTACTACAATAACAGAAACAATTTCATTCCTCCGGAAGAAAACGACCCATACCAAAACATGGCAAACGATCAAGGTTTCGGAACTAATCCACGTGGTCATCTCTTTGGTAATAACTGTCCTGTTCCATTAGGGATGTTCCTTAACATGGCAAACATTCCACCAAGATTTTTCAATCAACCTGGGTATGTTGGAAGAGGCCAGCAACCAGGACCCCCGCCCCCACAACAATCAATGGGTAACCGGGGCTTTTCAGGCCATCAACAACCTAATCGACAACCACGTAGAGGCCCACCCGGTCCATCTAACCCAGCCGATCAAATGTTCCCCCCATTGTCCCAGCAGGGAGGAAATGCACAGCAATATCCTCGTAGAGATCATCCCAATAAAGGTTATAGCGGAGACTTGTCCAGTCAGCCTACAATGCTTTCACAAATGCCATATGGACTGTCGCAGACGGATGGTTTTGGAAACGCTTCCCAGTCTTATAATAGTCAGCCTTTAACCCAACCCGGCAACGTGAGTTTTAGATAGTGAAAACTAAACTTTAACATCATTATAAATTGAGTACTTTGATTACTTAATAATTTTGTCTCTTAGATCGGGTATGCGGGAAATATGTCTCAGAATAGAATGATGTCTCAGCAAGATTTCAACGAAGATTACATGGCCGATTGGACGAATGATCGTTTACTCTCCCAAGATCAGTTCGGTGGTTCCGGTCGCCGGGGAAATAACGATAGTAATAACTTCTTTGACCCTGGGAATTCCCAATCTCAGGGGATGAATTTCTCTCAAGTAAGTTGATATGCAGTACCAGTTTATTCATACGAAAGACCTGAACCGATGGTAGTAATTGAATTAATTGCTGGTTACTTATGATTTTTTACAGCCGTACTGACCGATCGAGTGTTGAAAAGGGCAAGGATATGAAGTCGGTAAATAAATTGCGATCTGTGACCCATGATTCACTAGCGAAGAAATAGCCAGCCAGAAACCTGATTATCAGAAGGTGAATGGCCAACAGGCACAAGAGTGAAACGTGAAGAGTGTAGGAGGAAGTAAATGATGCTAATTCTCGGTAACTTGTCGCCACTTGTCAACATTGGATGCCTTTGTGAACATGGTTAAGTATGTAATCGGAACTCCGAACATCCTGGATATCTTACGGTTTCCTGTCGGAACCTCATAACAGTCCACCCTCCATAAGGAGTCTAAAAATTGTCAATGAGCAGCACATTTGCATTCACAGCCAGAGTTTGTGTCTAAAAAGTGCTGAGTCGCCATGGAATGTTTTTCCCAAATGAGCAAATTTTATTTGTTAACCGAAGGCACTCAATGTGGGAGTGAAGGTGGATCAGCAATGACTCACTCAAGAAAGATGTAGCGCTGAAGACGTGGAAGTTACCCGAAGAGCGAAATCATTGAACTTTAGTAATAATAACCTACCTGCCTACCTTTTTCAATAGTATCAATTATAAATTACCCATTCGTTTCCCATCCATACACGTCTTGTTGGTTTCGTTCATGAGTAGTCCCTGTCCCTGTTGTCACGTGGAAATGTGTATGATTTTAATATTTTCGTTAAGTTTTCATGGATTTCCCACTGATATAAAGTAGACTTCCAAGTAGTGAGTGATCTTTGTTTTCCTTAGCCTCATGCTCCTGAATGGTTTAATTATCCAATTGATTTTCCCTCAAAATTACCTTGTAGTAGATTCTATTGTCACTTCTCCTCGTCTATTGCACATCCTGTGAACAATAATAAATATTGTTTTAAATTTGGAAATTATAAAGCAGTTTGAATAAAACCTGCGCTATCAATTTATGCTTGAAAACTTGACTGTGGTACAGTGTTGTCTCTCCCAATATTTCAGTGTATAAGTTATATATTGAACTATTGAAATTTATCATTAACGGGTTTGCATCATCAATTTGCTTCCCAATGCTGATATCAATGAGAAAATACACCCAAGTTTCTACTTACATTAGCTGCATATTCTTAATCTTGGCATCTTGGTACACATGTGGCAAACTCCTGACCGTGTCCCTTACTGCAACAGTTATTTTGAAAAATCTTTCGCCATTGAAGACTCGTAACCAAAAGAACATAAAAAGGTTACGTGTGAAATATTTTGAGAAATGAAACACCTTCTTGAACTGTAAAAGTGTCATCCGTAGAAAAATAGAAGCCACAAAATAATTCCAGACCGTTTACAAAGCTTGGACAAAAGAGGAGCGGAACGTGAGTGAAACATTATAGCGCTGAATAATTGAAGGGCACTTAAACCCTACGGGATTCACTAATGTTTCCGGCTCTTTCTTATGAGAGAATTATTTATTGGCGGTTTTCATCTTTCTACAAACATCAAACTCTTTTCCCTTCAAACTGTATGATGGAGCGATTTTCATGCCTCCTCCGTATTCTTTTAACATCCCACCATGTAATTACTCTCTCAAGTTTCCATCTCCTACGTATCTGTCATGCAGAAACATGGTTACTACTATTATCCCATACCTACGAAGACGACTGATCCTTTAATCCAAGAAGTTCTCATCTTCTCATCTCGTCAATAAAAACATCCCCCTTTTTGGTCCCAACAAAAAATCTTCTTTATGAATGAGAAGAAAAATAGTGAGAAAAACTCATCACCTATCCTTTTACTATTCCTCTGGCAAATGCCTATGCCAACATGCCAAGGCTTATATAACTGCACTTATACAAGTTTCACAGCCTATATTTTATTAACTCTCCTATACAATCTTCCTCTTGATTACATATTGCTTTCTCACGGACGTTCGATTGATTCTGAAATTAAATTACTTGACATAATTAATCCTATTGAGGGCAAATATACTACATAGACCTGGGAACTATACAAACCTATAGAAAGACAATCATAGGAATTTCCATGGTAACTTTTTTTTTCAATTTCAATCAGAATTTTTTTACACATTATTTTTCAATGAACTCTTTCATTAAAGTTACAACAACGAACAAAACACTAGGTTTAGATACGTAGTAGTCTGTAGTACACATTACATTCATTCATACTTATTTAGCTTCAAGATGACTTCCTCATTTGCAACTTGTTCAAATCAATCACGTAACACTTGAAGTCAACGGTAGTTTAGTCATGAATTTATAATAAATTGTAAGTATAAAGGAAATCCCATTCGGCTTCTGATCATTTCAAAAGAATTACTTTTCCATTTGTAGGTACAGAAGAACCCATAAATGCATCTATACATACTCACTTATTCTTCCGCTTTCCATTTTTCTTTCTTCGCACCTCTCTCATCAATAATATTTCTCTCAATCATTTATTGAAATAAAAAAAACTATCCCAAAAGACATTCTATTTGAATGTTCCTTCGTACAAAATAATGTTCTATTCTCTTTAAATTTCTATTGTTATTATAATGATAAAATATTCTTTACGAAAAATGTGTGCCATATAGTCCTGTACACAACCACAACCAATTTTATTAACTCAAGCGCGGTACTCTACATGGTCTGCAAATATTACACGTTTTTTTACACAAGTTAATGGCTTTTGCCTGAACTATATACTATGTGCTGAAAAATTATGCTGCAAATAATTAAGAACGAGCGTGTATATACATGTTATATGATTCACCATCAGACAGGGCTAATAACGTCCTTGCTAAATATGTTTCGACAAGATGGTCATAAAAACACACTTCTGTCATGTCAGGAAGGATTTTATATGCTAAATACATATGAAATCCACACAGAGAATTGTGAACCAATGCTATAAACATTTTTTTGCTACAATCTGTATTGTTGTTGCATTTGCATGTAGAATATCTTTTTGTTGTCATGCTGTAATAAAAACTATTGTCATCCCGTCTGAATTCCCATTAAGTACTGTGTGTATCTTGTAACCTCTACTCCGCCTTTGTCAACTAAATGGAAACAGATAATTATAGATTTGTAATAAAGCACTAAAATATTTTGTTTCCCTCTAATAACAAAATTATGCTCGAGCCTTAAAAGTCTAGAAAATGATTCTTTCTTTATGTATCCTCCTATTATTATTATTGCTTTTGTTACTATTACAAGTTTTGCAATAACTTTACACTATTAAAGATTTCATGAAATGGTTTGAGACTTGCAGATTGACATTTTTTAATGAGACAAGCCGATCTCTACAAATAAGGTGTTTGTCCACTTGTTGACATGAATTCTCTCTCTCTCTCCCAAAACGAAAATCACATTTACAGTGTAAACCTAAAGCAATTATTGTTTCCTTCTAGGAATAAGAATAGAGGGAGTCCATGATATCAATGCAATGGAAAAACATACACTCATATATAGCCTATAGACGGATTGGCAATAAGTAAGTACAGATGTGAACAAGGCAATAATAATTTCTTTATTGCTTTATATGTAGATGGAAAAATGTTTATGTCTGTCACGACAGACATGGTTTTCTATCAACATGCTCTTTTCAGTATCCTAAAGCCTTAATTTCCATGTGAATAGAATTTGATCGAATGTCGATATTTAGAACTGCCCAACAGTGACACTTTTAAATGGCTCTCAAAACCTACACTAGCCCCAAACCTACAAATATGTATCTTCAAGGCATTCAAGCCTCCTACCCTCCTGGTACGAAAATTTCATGAGATTTTTCTATACATCAATATTATTTACCAGCTAAAATTATGCCATTAGGAGAGAGACGATGAGAGTTCCCAGAGTAACTGTAATGTGTAATGTCCATTGAGAAATGTATGTGTATGTGAGGTGGTAGAACAAAATATATATGATGGGAATAATCAGCTGAAGTAGTTAAGCTTGTATAGTTAGGGCGACAGTCCATTTTGTAAAGCGTAACCAATACTTATTTCCTTAGGTGTTATTTTACTCCACTCCGTCTAATTATAGCTTTGGTCAATACAATGGAAGTATATTTATGCACGTTTTATAATTAAATTGGCAACCTGCTGAGCCAATACTAAACAACTGCATGATTTTTTCCTACCAGTCCAATTTCACAGGTTGATCAATAATGCGTTATAAAGACTTTTCTTGATCAAATGTCTTAAGAAGGTAACTATGTCCAATAGACGCATTTAAGGAGATATGTATGCACTTATGAACAGATGGGGAACACAGGTCTGTATAAACATACAAGCCCTTTACAGGAATGGAAGGAAGAACAACGTGCAAAAATCCCCATCATTATTTTAGTACAGAGTAATTTTTTAAGTTGGAGCTTTAAAAGCGTTTGTGGGTCGGTTCATATAAATTTTATATATCTGTCCTCTTGCGATCCTGACACAGATGAGCTGCGGGCCAGTAAAATTGTTCAAAGTTTATGGCAGGACATTTTGTCTCTATCAATGTACGTATGAGATGCATATGTGTCTCACCAAGTAATTAGATTTAAAGGGACGGTGGAGTGTGTAGAAACTATGGGAGAGATTGCAATGTCATTATATAGAATGGTGTTGTTATTATTGTAGTGGATAAAAGCGTTTCATTTCTAGATTGACAATCCCTCAGCACACACACACACATGATAATAAGCTGCCCCTCTAACTATCATATATACGTGATGAGTTGAGAGTTGAGATAGATAAAAACTGGAAGGTATGAATACGGATGTGATTAGATGAGGAAATCACTGAGACCAAATTTGGCTCAATCATTTTCGGATCGTTTATCAGATACGACTCACACATAAAAGTATCGTGGAAAAATGCATGCATGAGACGGTCTCCTATTTAAAGTCATGTGTGCCATTAGATGGTTGTCCGACTCACAGAGAAAGACATTAGCTATTATGTCATCAAGTCATAAAGTGGCTCGATATCTGCAGTAACATGCCTTAGTAATCACTCATTTTCTCCGATGCGACGAATATGTACAAGTATGTATGCATATACATTCTATCCATTTAAAAATTCTTATTTTGGACATGGTAAATCTTGCGAATTTTTATCATCACTATGTGTTGAATGAAATACTTGTACGCTGGTATAGCTAATAATTTCAACTGAGTATTATATACGTGCTAGTGACGCTGTTAATATTTCTTTCAACTCTGATTAAACCTACGAATAATATCTGAATGCACCAAACTGGGAAGCTCTGATTTTTGCAATTTTATGGATTTATCATCGTCAAACCACAAGCCATTCTTACTGGATAGCCTTGGCTGTTTATCTCTGTATGAAATTCACTCAGTGCATGAAAATTGATAAAAGAGTTTGTTTTCTTAAACAACGAAACAGAATGAATTTTCTCGAACGCACTCGGATGTAGGTTTCTGCAACAATTTAGCATATAGGTTTATGCAAGTATGGAGCGACATTGTCTGCTAGACTCTCAGGAGTTAAAAAGCTACTGCACATAAACTTGATGTTATATTTTTATGGGAAGGAACATTGTAAGAGTAAGAACATCCTTTAAAATCTGCGATACTCGTTATAATTTTATTCTGTTAAAAAAAGTTGGAGTGTATATTATATATTAGTATTGCGAGATAAAAATTGTTGAGCTTTAAAGTACACTAAGCTAATTACATATGTTTTCTAGTTATTTGCTGTTAAATCGATAATTATTATTGTTAGTACAGGTCTACACATGTAGTTTTCACAAAAAACAATATTTCGACCCGAAAAATTTTAATTTTCAGCGAACGCTCCTGTACTGAAATAAAATTACTTGTGAAGACACATACTCATCTGTAATACTCAATGATTTTCATAAAATTAGGAATTTAATTAACTCAATATCCAGAATGTTAAGACACTTTAACTTAATGAAAAGATCTTGTTCTGCTAGTCTGGCTTGATGAATCACTTCTACGTGGAGACATGAAACGGACGACTTTGTTTCTTGGGGTTTGCGCTGAATGAACTTCCATGTTTGACTCTGCTGGTTTTTTATCATTTGCACTAAACAAATTCAGTTCCTTGGGCTTGGTCGGTCCGCTGGCGGAATGAACTTTCATTTTGGACTCTGCCGGGTTTTTAGCATTTACACTAGACCAATTCAGTTCCTTGGACTTGGGCGGTCCGCTTTTGTGGAAGATACTGGCTGTAAATAATTAACCAAGAGAATTAATACGGGACAAATATACACCAAATCATCTGCTTAAACACATCCACAGATTCAGACTTTGTAAACATTTAAAAACCACGTACTTGATTGCATCGGCGTGAGAACAGGAGGAGGGCCGGAGACAGATGTCACTGATAACTCCAAGATTGAACAATCCGTTGATTCCAGGGTAGTCTCTCCAACATCCCCGAGACACGACGCATTCAGCAGAGTGTCGTCGGCGTCCACAAATCCCTCATTCAACAAAGAGCAATTGAAAACTGAGTAATTAGCACTTGATGAATCCGATTCCGAATCAAAAGAGCTCCTATCAAAATACAAAATGGAATCATATCATGCCACATCAATATAAATCGCAGTTATCTAAAGCTCCCAAAACTGAACAGAAAAACTTACATTGTGTCATTCAATTCACTCCTTCCCAATAATTCATCCAAAATGGAAAGATCAGCTGTAGTTTCCAACATCGTGTGGCACAAACTTTCGTCCGAATCCGATGAATCCACTAGAATAGACTCCATGCCAAGGGGCCTGAAAAAAAAATAAAGAGTTGAAATGATGAGCTTTTATTGTATTTTCAAAAATTAATTTTACATGTTATAAAAGCACAGCTCATGTAATTATTACACTAAATAAATAAACAATTACCTCTGAAATTTTTCCTCAAACGCTTTCATGAATTTCTGATGAGCCTCATAACATTCCCTTTT
>JAQFXU010003051.1:0-17760 GCA_034693705.1 Spatulosminthurus flaviceps | reverse complement strand
AATATGAATTCGAATGCTCAAAATTTTGAATAAAATACCGATTCCGATTCGAATTCGAATTCCGATTCCCATCCTTGCTGCTTTCTGAAAAAGCCGGGGCAAATAATGCCATATTTTAACCCCTTCCAAAAAAACTCTTAAATAGTATTAAGAATAAAATTAAATTGGCAGCAATTTAAATAGAAGTGGCAGTGACCAACCGGAGTAGTATATTTACCGGTCAGGGAAATATATGTATAGGCACATTATTGGGCAGTATTTATATTATGGTACAATGTTTATATAATTGGACAGCATGGCTTTCTTGGCGGAATTGCATAAAGGATAGCAATTATTTCACTCCCAGTTAAAATAATTAAAGCGGAGAGGCTGTACCGTATCTTAAGCATTAGTTAAACAAATAGTTGATACTTCTGGCTATTTGTGAATAATAAATAAGTATTTTACAACTGTGTTTCGTTCTAAATCTACCGGACCTTTTCCCACTACCTCTTTTACAGTAAACAATTAGTGGCTGTATGATCGATCTGTTGGTCAACCAAGCGAAGGATACGTCTAGAATTCAATTGGCTAAACGGACAGGATTGGATGACGGAAAGTAGATTAGTAATCCCAATGCGGATTTCCCTATATAATATACAGGTGACTAAATCTGAGTTAAAGGGACGTAGTGGATGGAGAAATTCTCTCTTTCCTCGCTCTTCTCTTTGCTTTTACACGCTATTGAACACTATGTACAAAGTAGTGGTTCGAACGCTTGAGTTCGGAGCACCCAGTAACTACTTACGCACACAACACTGCAGTGTTGAAACAAATCTGGGTTTATACTCCGATACATACCCTCAGGTCTTACAGAGTTGTCAACCATCATAGGCCTTTATTAGTTAATACATATTACAAAGTTTCAATGATTGACCCTATCTACGAGGGCTCCGGCTTTCTGGGGCCATACTTGCACCTCGCACAAGTGTCATGTGTCTGAGCGGTCAGGGGAAAAGCCCAGTGGGAAAACCCCATTTCCTTGAGCCAAATTTACAAACCACCCTTGGTATTCAAACCCGAGTACGACTCAGACGACTTTCGAATAAATCTGAGCCCTAGCTGCTACACTAGAAGGGACTTCTCGAGCATGTATGCACAAATATCAATAAATTCGGTAGTGATTAGAAACTGTTTTATTTCACATTTTTAACCTTTTCGATCCTAAGCACACATCAAATCATCATCGATCACATGTGCGAATTTGCATGTCCCTTATAGGAGCTAGGACTTGAAGCTCAATGAATTCTATTTAGAGAAAGAACAATTAATTGATAAGCAAGTACTATTCGCATAAATATTTTTTGCAAATTTTGCAAATATGCATTTTAAAACGTTATACATCTTGCTGATTTCCGGCACCCGGAACTTTTTTTATTTTGGGGCACTGCTGGGTGCATTAGAAGTCACTGAGTGCTTTTTGCCATTACTATGTACTTTGTATTTATTAAGCGTGCAGATTTTGGGAGGGAATGCAGGAGAAGAGAGAATTCTGAATACACATCCCTTATTCCCTTCACCTCAGATTTAGCGACTCCTGGGTCTTGTATCATTTTTCGCCAGGCAATTTTATGTACGGTTTTCTCAAAAACGTTGACATTATTTACAATCTGACATTCCTATTTTCCAGAAAAATTGTTAAACTCTGGGACTGTCACTTCAGAGAATATCTGTAAATACAACTGCTTTCACTGCTTTGCCAATCCTGAGGGGAGTCAGAGTCTGTTCCGATTTAATTGCTCAAAAGCGACGAAGTAAAGACGAAAATAAAGCTATTATAGTGTGCTGCTTGATACATATTTTACTGTTGTTTTACTAAGCCCACCCGTGGGAAAACTGCCTTTCATACTCATACCCTATGGTAAAAGATGATGGAGGGGGTTTATTGAACCAAAGACGTTTGGAATCTTTGAGCTGTATGCTAATAGCCATTTTTTTATCGACATTTTATTGAATAAACTCAAGGTTATATTAGCTGGACCTTCGATATAAAGTATTCCCCCCTTGAAATCAATTGGCTCGGTAACAGCACAATTTCAATGTCGGGGTTTACTTAACCCGCTATTGGCGGCTTGTGAAGCATGGGAAACCAATACGTCTGTAAATACCTTCAACGTTGATAATATTTTAAAGCTCTCTAGCGTGACCAAAAGCGTTGTCTAGCATGCTGCTAGTTCGGTTTGTTATGACGTCGACGTCAAGTGTGGCAAAAATTTTTACGCTCAAATCAAGGCGCCACTGTCAATATTACCACGGACTAGGTTGCAATTTCAAGAGACATAATTTTGTACATCGCGTTAATTAGTGTTATCAAATAAGAAAATTACGCGGCAGCCATAAAATGGTATTATATTGCAAGCTATATTATAGAAGCAAGAACTATTAACACATGCTAATAACTCCAAACTTTCAAGCCTTGTTCACATTATTATTACGCGTACAAATACGAATAAAACCACCTTATTACTATCATGCAATTTGCGGCCGGAAACCACATGTTTGACAATGTTAAAGCAATTATTGCTCAACTACAGCTATGAACCTAAGTGTAACTATTTATGCTTATTGCATATCTATTATATTATACTAGCGAAAATTATTGCAATTCAATCTAGAAATATGAAAAAAGTATCTGTTCCCTTGAAAATGACAATTACCTATTCCTACCTAGACTTGCTTCATAAAAAATTAAGCAAGTAAATGTAATTATATATAAGCTTTTTCGCCGCTGCAGTAGGTACTGTGACGTGAAAAGCTCATGTGCCTGCGTGTTTCTGTGTGAGAATCCGTTACAAGACTTACAGGGTTTTAAACGGAGACGAGAGGAGAGAACCGTTCTCTTGTGATTAAAACTTTAAAGTTTCTCATCACACATAGTAATAATTATTTCAAGCTCATTCCTTACACAAATGGATTACGCAATGTAATAATAATGTGTATCGCAATATTAGCTTTTGATCACATGGGAGCATGACATGATAAGAGAGATTGTCGACCACCAAAAATAATCACTCCGCATGATCGAACGGATTCAAGAATTATTCAAGGCGTATACCCTTCTCCCATTTTTAACAACACATACTCACTGGAACAAAAAGACATACATTAAAACTTTTTCTTTCGGGAAGGGCAATGAAAAGCGGTAGCAATATAATCAAGTGTTATAACCTAATTAATCATTATTTGTGGAAGCTCAAAAGAAAGTAGTGGCATTTGGGCATTTCAGAATGTCATCTAATGTAGCAATTTATGAATTATCACATGATACAACTCTCACTTTTTTCCACTCAAATCGTGACAACGTACTTGGCCCACTCCTCCCTTACCAAAAACTTACAATTATCATCAACACAGCAAATCATACTCCAGAAATCATTCAGACCATTTCTTTTGTCGTCCTCTTGTGTATGTGAAATAATATAGCTTAGCATGCATAATTGTTTGTCTGACTTTGTTAAGCAAAAAGGAGAAACATCTAAAAGAATTGAATAAATCACGACGTGAATTTATTCACGCCAACTCATAGGTAAAAGTAAGTAAGTAAAAAATCAGGCTATTTTAGTTCCAAGTCATCCTGCCTGCCACAGGACACAGGACTGCCCGGCTGGTATGCAATTATGAAAATGTCGTCATACCGGCAGGTCATTGTTCCGGTATGCTACCTCTCAAAATAGTCCAAATTTTGAGTGGTTTTTACAATACTTCTCCATAACAATGATCAAACACTCATTAGCTTTTAGACTTTTACTTAAAATCAAGTTCTATGTAATTTTAGAACAATCAGAACACAATGCCAATTTCACTTACTATCTCGATTATTAAAGTAGTCTAATGGGAAATCCTAAATTGGCTCAGCATCGCTCGCATTCTTTTACGAAGACGATACATTTAATCTCCACAAAAGCTACAAAAAGAAACCAACTTAATTTTTAGGCGCGACCTCTAAAAGTGGGTCGAAAATAAATGAAGTTGCGAGTAAGAGTTTTTATTACTCGGGTTCTTATGAACGGAGATAAAGAAATGAAGAGTTAAAAAGCATAAGAGTGTGACAACAGAAACCTTGCATTGTATTTTTTCACATTATGAGTCAGTATACTACATAAGCAGAGAAAAAACTTGGTTCCTGGCCACTGCCTTTTCTACAAGATCTGTGCATGGAAATTATGAGTTGTGCCCTCTATGCAAAAACCGTGTAATATGCAGGGGATGGGGGATTGAAGTTGTGCAAAACAGTTTCACTCAGTCAGGCTTTTGAAGATCAAAGCTAAATAATATCTAAAAAGCATCTTGAGAGTGAGTGCAATGTACACAATCTGATTGTAAGTTTTTATCATGTCGCTCGAACGCTTCCATATACGCATAGTAGCTATATACTCACAATGCTGACAAATAATGTCGCTGCTGTGGTATATAAGTACGTAACGTACGTCCAAGAACCACTCTCCCAAGGCTTGGCCGATCTTCACTTTATTATTGTATACCTCCTATATATGCGCCCTGTAAAATAATTTTTCTATTGAGTCTGAGAGTGAGAAGCATGAAAAATCTACAAAAAAGGAGAGAAACAAAACAGCCTCACATTTTCTCTATGTACTTACTTATATTTTCGTCCCTGTAACTTTTTTTACCCACTCCTAGCTCATTGCATGTACCTCTCCAAAACTCTAACCTCACAGTTCTTAAATTCGCATATGCACAAATCATTAATCATTAGATGAATGGATGGGTTTAAGTTGGTAACCATTAAATATTCTCTACAGCTTCGGCAACACTCTTGTCTCCACATCGAACATTCGCCAAGGTTTCGCAATAACCCAATAAATCTATTCGAGCTTATCTCTAAACAATAATTATTGCACTTATTGTTAGTCAATCTCCCAAGGCTATAAATCTCAACTCCAACCAAATAGTTTACTCATGCAAATAAAACCAAATGACTCTTGAATTATTTCTTTATAAAATAATTCAATTTCCTTCCAACACTTCGCCGTTCGTGATTACGTAAGCGTCAAAATGAATATCCCAAATAATACTTCCCCACATATTTACAGCAACACTTCATCATGCACCTTCCTCAAGGACTCCTAAGGTTTCCTTACAAAGCCGTCCATCATCGCTCATTCCCTACACTCAACAAACTCATTATTCTTATTATCTTCCTTGTTAAAACAACATATATTCTAGAGCTTGTGCAATAAAAATCATTTTACACCGTCTCTTTTCCTTCCGCAATCCAGCTTTGCCAGAGCTACAAACACGAGCCCTTCAAGCTATAGAAAGTAAGGATTTGTGGCAACATATTGCTCTACAACGACATCCTATGATCAAGTGTCTCGCCAAACTCACTCTTCTCATTATTCTTCGTCAAAAGCTACTAAAGCTATAAGTTGATTTTCGAAGGCGGTTTTGAAAAATAAATTATAAACTCCAGAATAAGATTGATTCACCTCTAACTTCTTATTACTATGAAAACGTATTTAACTTACCGTTGATTTCCTAGCTCAATTTTTAATTTTCATTCTACATTTCCTGTGTAAAGATCAGCGATAGATATTTATTTGAAACAGGATTTTTCATTTTAGATGGAGAATTATTATCGTTGGTATAATCATTGCAGCAGCAGCTGTAACGAGTTCTTTATGCTGTAATTCAACTTTTCGGAGTGAGAAGCACTTGTTGCATTTGCTCAACACATAAAGAAGCATGTACTCAAAGTCAGGTGTGTATAGAGACTCGTGCACTTCTCTAGCTCCGAGGTCCTGTTGGCAAACAAGAAGGGTGACAGAGTGCATTGCCATTCAGCGGAGCTCACTACTTTCAACGTTCAGACAACCAACTATATTATTCAGACTTTCCATGAGCCTCTTAAGCGCCAAGTACTCCTTGTTCACGTGGCAGGAATGAATAAAAGTTCCCTTTATGGGTTCGACAATGGGCAATATTAATATTATTGGGCAGCATATTTACCCAATTGGCAGCGAATATGCCAATAGGCCGTAAAGGTAGATAGTATAAATAACGTTTTTGACCAAAAAGGTGCACATTATTCCGAATACTAATCAACTAAGCTCCAAAATAATTTTACTTATAATTTAATTAATGTTTTCATTAGTTTTCACTTTCCTTAAAAGTTTAAAATTCCAAACTTAAATAGATGCAATAAAACGGTAGACACTAACAAACTTATTAGTTAGTCAGATTATTTAGCTCTTTGAACACGACAAATTAAGCTTATTTCAGCTAAAAAAAGAAGGCTAACAAACGAGATGTAGAATAGCATTGCATCTTAATAGACTAGCTTTCCGTTGTAAAGATTGTCCAAAAGTATAAAAATACTGCCCGTTGTAGAAAAATATTGCCCAACACAATAACAAAAATACTGCCATTTGAAGTAATTGCATTACCATTGGCGCCATTGCACCTGTAGTTAAAATACTTCCCCTTTAATTTTACCGCAAACGTTTCACCTCCATCACATGCGAACCTTAATAATACTATTATAACAGTCAAGGCGGCAGGTGCAAAAAAATATTTTTAAAGAGGCCAGCAAGAAAAACCTCGATGCTACAAAAATAAAGTTGTTGGGTGCGTCCGGGAGGCGCAGAATTGGAAGAAGTTTTCTCCTATTTGCAACTGCTTTTTCTGCAGTATAATGTAAAAATGCTCAGACAATTTTTCTCCACCGCTGCACCGTAAATGTAAAATTCTTGCACAGTTGTATTCCCCCTCTCAAGACTTCACCGAGTGCAACAGGTAACCTGGTACATATTCCTAATTGGACTGGCCAGTGGTATTAACACTGCGCATACTTATTCACTATACATACTAAGCATATGCTCAAGATTCCATACCCATGGACTCAGGCGCTATCCAAGACCTGATGGCTCAATTATATACAGCTAGCTTGTATATACTTGAGATAGACACAAGCACTTGCATGAACAAGGAATCAAATGATAAACGGGAATTTCAAGATGGGATCGCCTCCAGCAAAGAATTGCTTAGGTTTCTGACTCTCTCTCTCTCTCTCTTGCACACACACTGAGATATTTTCTCAGGAAGTGGATAATCTAAACTCGAGGTAATCGGCAGTCTCTATTACGAATGGATGCTGGTGTATAAGGACGATTAATGAGATTTCACTGGCAGTGCCGTTGAAATCTGATTGCTTCTACAGTTCGCCACATGCTCAAAAGGCACTCCAACCCTTTCCAATATGTAAACCTTCCCATACGACTGACGACTTCACGTTTCTTACTCAATTCAATAGTATATGTATGTATATCTTTATAAGCAGTGGGGGTGGGGACTAGAGCTCGATCAATATAAGGCCAGCGAATACTACAAGATTTGTGTACCGTTTTAATCTTACGTGAGGGACAGCCTTCTTGCCCTCTTGCTTCTTAAAAGAGTCAAGCGTAATGACACCACGTGAACCATCAACATTTATTATAGTGGCTTCAAGACAGGGTGGTCACTATTCCAACCAACGTACCTTTCATGTTCACTAGGATTATCAATGACATTTCCTTGACAAATTCGGAGCTAATATTTAATCTAAAATTATGTCCCTCTTTCCTTCCTCCAATTCCTTCTTCTAGCAAAAGTAATATAAACAGAGCATTCATAAAGCTTTTCCACCTTGTTAGAAAATTATTTGCATTCATTTGCAAATTGGTCTAACAAATATTTGAAACATGAGCAACAAACTGCTCATTGTCAGTCCATTCTATTTTTGTCGAGTCTATGTGTGTGCAATATTGTCGCATAATAATAGAGCTGCGTGGGGTGCTGAAACTTTGCATAAAAGTGATTTGGGCATGGTGAACGTTGGTGTTTAACAAAAACAGTATGGGATTACATTACACAACACTTCGGTTTTGGCCAAATCGCAAAAGTCCAGCTCTACCCTAATCTAGTCATAATTAATTTTTTTAGAAACGTATCAACTTTTCATTGAGTCGTGTTCAACCACCTTTCTATATACATGTGTTTCTCCACAATTATTACTGCCCCCTCACCAATTTTCCCTTCGATTGAATTGGTGGCTCTCAGCAAGGAAGTATATATACTCTCGCACGCAGCGACAGACCTTGAAAAAATTTATAAGCAGTGACTTCATTTTTTCCCAGTACACCCCATGCATACTTAAAAACAGCATGTGCAAATCACTATTTTCAGCTATTAAAGTTACAAAAACTCTTTGAACCAAATGTGTATTTCTTCGTAACACTCCCCTTGCTTCATACAAGCGTCGCATTTTTTCATATGTTAACATTTAACAGACTATATTGATCGTTACATGCACACCAGACTGACCAGACTATTATCATTGACACCTCACATCTTCTTGTGGATGTAGATATGTCTTTTTCATGTACGCCCATTCAAACCTTTTTGGGGATCGCTCTCATCAAAATACAACTGTGGATTTCAATAGATGTCTAAGTTTAGAAAAAAATTGAGTCTACAAATTTGAGTTCTTCGGAAGTTATGGATTTACCGACAAGGACCTCATCCATCGCGATCAACACAAACCTTCACAGTCATTCATAGTTCGCTTCTTCTCTTAACAATCAGAATAGAGTTATGTATTTCAATCGAGAATAGAGATAGTTTTCATACCAGAGTCAACCTCTTCTCATTAAAAATTCACACTTACAGCGAAAGGTTCTAAATTAGAACTTCTAATGAAGATTATCAAAGCCACATTGCTCAATGAAATAATTGATGATGTTGATGTTATTTTCTACTCACAAGAATGCGCAAAAATATAACGCAAATCAGCTCAAGAGCTCCTCCGAGACTATTATTTTCTACTACTATTTTTAGTAACTCGATCCAGGATTGATGCAATGAATCTTACATTCATGTCAATAATATTTACAATTAGCGTTGTTCCGGTACATTTCAGCCTTATCATTTACGGTTTCGTTAAATCCCTTTTTGTGGTGGTGGTGCGGTGGGGTAAATGCTACATTAACATGAAAGGATTCTTCTTCATTTCAGTTATATCTGCATTATTTCTACCATGCAACTTAACCCAAAAAAACACTAATATTTATTTTTAGAGTTCTTATCGAACACCAAACCTGATTCCTTCGTCTGATTCTGTTTATACCGTGTAATGGCGTAATTCACATAACAGATGCAATCTAACTTTTAAAATTAATCAACTGTGTAATGTTGTGAGGACAACAAACAAGTTTTTTCCTTCTGGCATTCATTCTACGGCCACTGACTTTTACAACTTTTACAATCAGTTTACAAGTGCAGCAAAAGTAATGCTGTAATTTTTTCATATCATTTTGTTCTTCTTATTCACTATAGAAGATGGCACAAAAACTGAACAATTCTTTCTTTTTGTTTTTTCGGGTTAGTTCTTGGTCTCAGGAAATCGGTTTTATTCTGATTTATGAACATTATGTATTGTTTGGCTAACAATTACGTCGGTTCTGTCATTTATTTAGTGCCGTGGTCTTGTTCTATCAACAACAATACTCACAGTATAAAAACAATCTAAATTAGTACAATTTACAGAAGACTAATCAAATTTCTGTAGTTTATCCAGTGATCAGCATTGTTCCCAGTCCCAGAGTTCTCTTTTCATTAACTCACTTTTGATTGAGACGCGCTTCAATCCATGTTTTAAGTCCTAAAAGTCATAGTTGGTACTGTAGTATAAAAAAGTAATGTTTACTTTATTTGCCTTCGGTCTGTTTTATTTTTTTCTGGTGTTCGACTATCCCCAGCCAGCTTTTGAATTTTACTTAAAACTTGATTTCTTTGTTTTCGCATTGATTTTTTAGCCGATGGCACGCATATTAAAATCTCATCGTTTACCCCCAAATTTAGCTCATATTGTACGTTTTTCTCGAATGTATGTATATTGAATCCCTCAGCTAAAGTAAATGCCAATGCTGACCCGAAATTCTGAAAGCCCGTGGTTATTAGTATTTAAAAACCCCCAATCCCGTAAAAATATTTCGTGGCGTGGACACAGGTACCTTTATCTATGGTGTTTACGGATATGAAATTTATCTGCTGGGGTTCAGAACGTTCAGCATAACAAAGTTTACTAGTTAAAATGTAGGGTAAAATCCACCACGTCTTTTTACACCGCCGATCCCGCCTGTATTGTAACTTTATTTTAAACTAGAACAGATCTGCCTGTATTCTTGCTTGCATCTGAAGGCGGGGGGCGGGGGAAGTTATAGTGAAGCTAAATTTATTTTGTAAAGCACTAAATATATTTTATATGTACTTGCGCAAAGCTTGACGTCATCTAATTTCATCATTTACATTAACAATAAGAGAAACCCAAAGCTCTCACAGATTTAAGGCAAAAATTACTCAAAAGCCCTTGCAGAAAGTTCTCGAATGTTATTCACATATAAAAAAAATTAGAGGGTAGCACTTGGGAGTATCTCTTTGTTAGAAATGTGGCAGGCGTGGGAAAGGGCTAAAGCATGAATTTTGTTCTAACTTTTATTCCTTTGTTTAAGTCCCGTTGCGATTCCTGACTACATGATTCCTTCATTCAATGCAATGGGGGTCTTAACGTCTCAAGTCTCAACTGTATATTAATTCCAGAAGAAGAGCTGATTGTTTTCCTTTGTGGCTGCAGTCTCCTCCACATTCATCGCTCCATTCAAAAAAGGAGCAACTGATACAAAATGATGATAGAAATGCGATGGAATGAATGCATAATAATGTATCTGCATATTTAGAAACATTGAGAATCATGAAACTTTGCTCAGAGTGACTCGCTTCTCTCCCATCTCATACATTCGATTCTCAGAAGCACACGAGCAGCTCAACACATGACGACAGGAATTCCCGTGTGAACAACTTGTCTTCTTCCACATGTAAAAGTACATAAGCCATCAATTCTGTCAGCAATCCTTTAATTACACGAACCAACCAATGCAATGCCATCATAAACTATTGGTCACTCCAACACAACTGACTTTCCCTTTATTTTCAAAAAATTCCTCCTCCCCATTATTCGCCGCTTGTCTAGAAAAAATACAATCATTTTTTGCCCTCGCATCCTCACAAATGAAAAGAGAGAGAAGAGAGATATGAGATGATACTATGTGGGAAACCATCCATCCCCCTTTTTAATATCACAAAAGCTGCCTCAAAAATAATAAGGAAAGTTTAAGAAAATGCTCTCGCAAAAAATTACAGTTGCATCTTATTTTATCAGTACATCCCATGTACAATTAAATGCGGAGCAACTAAGTAATGACCTTTTCGAACCTAACGATAATAGGAGAACTACTGTCAGTGTCTGTCAGTTCCAACCGGGAATGATCCCCACTTCCCTATACTATACTCCCCAAATAATGTCATAAAAATTCAAAAGTTAAAAGTTATATTTATGTCTTTCCGTGCTAGCGACAATATTTTAAATCCCATTCAACTCTAAAGACGGACCAATAATGCGACATTTTAAACTTCTTTTAGTTCTCGTGTATATTAAGAGGACACAAGGTTACACACAGTTTTAATAAATTCTAAAATAAATTACCAATTGGTGATTAATAATGCATAGTTATAAACTAATACGCTTTAGCGTCCGTGAAACTCATGGGAGACCAGTCATATTTTGAGGATTAACACGTAAATGAAGACAAAATTAACTTATACTTACAAATAGGGAATCAATTAATATTAATACCCGGCCGACAGCTTTGTGTGTAGCAACAAAAAATGTCTCTCTACTCTCTGCAATTAAAAAACGTAAGCGAAGAATTACTGCCACGCAAGTTTTTATACAACATATTTTTCCTTGCTCTTGTTCAAGAACAAAAAAATGTAATAATTAATAAAATCTTGGCAAGACTGAGAAAATCGCGGTAACATTTCTGTCGTAAAATTACAATGGCCACAAAGAATTCCAAATTCCAACTAACATTTCTCGTATTACAGGAATAGCAAATAGCAACAACCGTAATGCTATTTCAAACATGCCAACTCTACGCATTCACCGTCGGCGTAATAATGTAAATGCGTCCATCTGTTGAATGTGTATCATTAACAGTAATTATTAATATTATTATTATTAAATTACTTATTATCGAAAAAGAAATGTTGATGTTTGAGTTTAGTACGGCATAGCTTAGCTTCTTAAAATCAATTATGCAACTATTTTGGTTGGTTTCCTTCCTGGGGTGTAATGTGTAAGTTGCTGTTATAAGCAAAACGATAAAAGGAAAGGCAGTTGTCGGAGGATGTAACATCGTCCCAATAAAAGTACTAAACATGTTATATTACTCGCGAGAATGAAATAATTATTGGAGAATTTAGAATTTCCTTCCTCTCCATATTAAGTTCTACGATACTACCCTTTCTTTCTGCAGTTATGCAAACTGCAAACCCTGGCAAGAAGCAAATGGCTTGCTTTTATTGTTATGCTGTAATCTTAATAAAAGCAATTGTAGCCAACAATCAGTACGGCAACCTTTTTAATACCTCCATAAAAATATGCAAAAATATTCTCACAGCAAAAACAACTTTATTTTACATATTTTCCTTCCATCTTCGTTCTCATGACTCCACTAGTCCACTGCACTCAAACAGTCAGGTTGCATTACTCAAACAAGCAATGGAGTAAACGAGAGATTTATTAAGGATAAGAAGCAATGTCAAAGCTCTCTGATTATGTCTTGAGTTACGTCATCATTATAAATGAAACTATGTATACGCCTCATTAGCTGTGGCACATCTACATAGATACGTGAGGGCTCCGATTTGGTAATTAGTTGAATGAACCGTCCACAGATGTGGTAGACTTCAGTGCATACTTTCTTGATTCAAAAGTAACAAAGTATCTTCAAAAGTGAACAAGAGTGCTTTCAACTATCCTTTTATAAAGGTATGTACCTATTTGAATAATCAGAAAATTATTGTCACAGTTCCAAAATGATAATGATTTTACCTGTTACACTGTTTCCGGTGTCAAAGTGTCAACAACAAGTTTTCCATAAAATCTCAATCAGTGACTCTCAAACGCACTTATGAAATTCATAATAATTAACCAAATTCCTTAATCCTGTTATTCTAAATCATAAATCTCAAGTACGAAAATTAGGAATTGTTAAGGAAATCTCCCAAGGAAACGTGAGGCAGGTAAAATTACTGAATACTAATTCTGTCACTAATTCTCATTACCGGATGTAAGCACATACTTATGATTTAAATACATGCGTTGAAAATCTTATGACCTCAGATTCTCCATTATCCTCAACAAGAAACCATAAGAATTCAAAGCGAAACAAGGGCGATAATAAATTCATCCATGCCGAGAGTCGTTATCCCGTCATTTGTATCTCTCGTAAAACTTCAGGGACTGTTAATTATCCATTATTTTTACATGGATTTTCATGGAACCTCTCGAACAGATTTGAAGATATAACAATACAAAGTAAACCTTCCAAGTTCCAGAATTTCAGGAACTTTTGTTTTGCTAAATGTAAGCAACTAATTCAATACCTAGGATTCCAATATCTACGGCGTTGAATTTCAGAGTTTCAAAATAAATGTCAAACCACTGTCATGCATACAAGATTCCTCTATATAACACTTATACACGTTTCCACGCAGTCGTTTAATTTATAGGCTGCACCCACGGGTGACCCAAACCCAGTCCCGAATTGCATAAATACCAAAAATAAATGTCATGTCATGGGTGGGATGAGGGTTAAAAGTATAGGAAGGTACGGAGGCAACCCTATGTGGATGCAACCCTATGCGGATATAACCCTTAAAATATCGCGGAGCGATGATTTTTTCAAACCGTTTGAGCTTTATTAATTACTGTGAGCCAACTGACAATGAGCGATAATTACTTAACATCGTACTAAATCCGAGCTTATCCATAATCTGGCACTATATACTAGAGCTAATTATTATTACAATTGATGACATGTTGTACGTTTCAGTTTAAACCTAGAAAAGGAGCAGTCTATATAGTGTGAACGGTTCAAATTTTAATTGAATAAATATTGGGCTGAAAGGTAAAAAAGTCAGTTGACGAGGTACTACGCTCGCTTCGGGTTAGGTAGGTCAGCTACTGCTGACAGCAAAGGAATTCACAACAATCACAACCACAAGCAAAGGAATGCTTATCTTGACATAACTCCTTCAGTCATCTCGATGCTAAACTCACTGAACAAGATTCAATCACTTCACGTTGGCATATGTTGGCAATACTCATTGGCAGTTATGTAAAATCTATCATTAATGTATACTTGTATTATGTATTACTTTGGCATTTCCCTCACGACGCAATAATAACATCATCAGGTAGTTTTCCAAATATTGTAAGCTTGTAAATCTTCGATCAACATTACTAATAGTAAACCAAATTATGAATATGAAAATTAAAATATTAACACAATTAAAATTTTAGTAAAATTAAAATCAATTTCACTAAAAAGGTCGGGGGGAGCCATCGAAATAAATCTCGTCGAATAAAATGACGATTTAACCCCACTTGCTACTTTCAAGTTGCCTTGGATTGTTTGATTTACATCCATTCGCATTCTCTTAAAAAAATTTTTCAGTCGAGGTCAACATTTTTATAGCTACGCTGTATAAGCTTCTACCATTATTCAGTCTATACCCATTTACTGCCCAAAAATGTGTGCAAATTATCAAAAATATTTGGGCCTTTTGGTCCAAAATGCGTATAAGGTCTGCGATTTTATGTCCACATTCCGCGGGTATGTATAGTAAGGATGGAAATGTATTTCTTTTGTAGTTGGATTAAGACCCAGAATTTAATACACATTTTAATAAATGAATCAGATTAAAAACGATATAACATAACCTGTAAGCTATAGCAACATCTTCCGAAAAACATAATCGAAAGAGAGGTATTCATTCAATTCTGTTAACATCTTGTTACATGTGAGCGTAGCGATACATTGTAACTGTCACGGTTGTGTTCGCAGAACTTGTCTCCAGCCTCCAGAAAAACTGTTTGGTTGTGGGAGCTCGAGCAATAGGACAGCCACCATTAAAATTTCAGTATTTAATGTTTTTAATACAATGTTTTAAACCAAAAACCATCGGATGAGCACTCCTGAGCATTCAAGCTTGAGCTCCATAACATGAGAAAGTAAAGTGTGTCAAAATCACAGACCATGGTATTCTCAATGTTGATACGCATGTTTTTCATTTGTTTAAATCAAAACTTCCAAAGTCATGAACCTTTCTTATTTTAGCAGAGCTACAAGGCTTCGTATATAATGGGTTTATACTCCGCTACACACCCTAAGGTCTTACAGAGTTGTCAACCATACTAAGCCTTTATTTGTTTTGCACACTACAAAGTTTCAATAATTATTGACCCTATCTATGAAGGCTGGATCTCTCTGGGGCCATCACTGTACCCCTCACTATGTGTCTGAGCGTTCAGGGAAAAAACCCAGTGGGAACAATCCCCTTTCCTACAGAGCCAAATTACAAACCACCCCGGGATTCCTACCCCAGTGCCCAGTAATTACTCACTCACAATCAGAACAAGGCATGATACGATCATTAACAAGTACAAATGACTCGATTTGAAATCATTTAGAGTGTGAACGTGTAGTCTTCTCTTGTTTGTATATATCATCTCCACCTGTTATCATATGAAATGCATCGCTTCGCTCCTCAAGTAAGCACTTACACTCAATAATATTTTTATCATTTCTACCTTTGTTGTTATTTATATGTGATACTCACAATGAGAGGCGAGGGGGTTTTTCCACTGACGCAGGAATAACAAGCTAATACAATTAAAAGCTAATACCATAAACCATAACTTTTTTAGTTTCTATTTTTTATTAAATCTGAGATTTTTACAAGATTGATTGCTCTGAATTCCACTTTCATTCGAATCAAATTTCACAAAAATGAAGTCATCAATGCACACAAAATTACATTTAAATACCTAAACATGCATACCTCTTTCTACTTGCTAACCAATTATTTAATGATTAATGATACAACATTTGAATTTCGAGGTATTTTGGACCTTCTTTACAATTTTGTACAGCTTTTCATCAACTCTTCAAAACCTTTAGTATACACCTTATTGTTAACATCTATACAGTATTGCACGGTTCGTCAATGCATTTGGAAGATATATGGGAAGATGCAAAAGCTATTTTAAAAGGGTGAATGGTTTCACAGATACCATAGATAATCTTATCAATGTATTTTTCTCTATTTTCCTTTCTTGCACACCTAAATAAAAAATAGAAAACCTATAAAATCTGACGTCACAGCAAGTGCAAGAGCTTATTGAATGCTTCTTTAATGAATACCTCGTTTAAAAATAATAGGAAAAGTTAAATTATACATATTTTAACAAAATTAGTGAGCGCATGTAAAGGCGATAAACAGAAAGCTCATACTTTTTGATCCCAATATATTTTCTCAATATTTTCTGGTCAGCTTAAAAATCCTCAATCACTTATGTATGACTTTCGAGGCCTTGATTTTAGACAAAATTCCTGTAGGCATTAATGACTGAGTGAGTACGCCAGCATAGCCATACTTATGCTACCGATAATGACCAAATATAATCACAGTTTTAAAATAAATGAGAAATTTAAAGGAACTCACCTTAAAATAGATCCAAATTTTCACACACTCAATTACCAAAATTTTTTAATTATAGTTTGATAAAATTCTTCCCTCGCCAACACAAAACGTAGCAGTAATTACAAAAATAAAATCTTTTACTTCACTTGTGTCTCATACGTTCACTTGCTGATGAAAGCACTGCAATGAAGTTACTTGGCCACAAGTCATAATTTTACATGAACAATAAGATTTTGCTGTGTAAAACACTCATTATTACTCAATTGATTAGGCTGAGAATCCAAAAAATAAATTTTCAAAGGAGTATATATTGGTGGACATGCAGGAATTCTCACATGCTGCAAGTATTTAAATGTTGATGGCGAGCAATATAACGTGAACAGGTAGCAGGTTGACGTGAATCTTGCCTAACTCCTCTCCAAGGGACTCACGATGACTGACGCATTGTCAGAAACAAGTTTTGCTTCTCCTTCGAATCAACTTTTCTTACTCACTCCTTCCCAATCTAAATACATTACTGCTTTGTTCTCCGCTGCACTGCCTTAAAAGCGAAGAAGGGGATGCTGGGTTGCATGCTCGCCTCTTAAATATTTTCTCCCTTTTCATTCCTTTTTCCCAATTTAAGAATATCTATACCTTCCAGTTGGTATATAGTTGGTACCTTCATAACGTACGTGCTCTCAATGGCAAAACTCTCTATAGATTTACACTTATTACTTTAATTCCACGGCACGGTATATATAGGGCGCGTTGTTAAAGTGCTAGATTTTCTAGACTTAGCCAGGCAATGCCTGACTAGCGAGAGTTTAACAACACGGAAATAGGCGTGGGGCCCGTCAAGAATTTTAGGCCCGTACCGTACCCGAAAGAAATCTGGCTAAAAAAATGTCAGCCCGACCCGACCCGTCGGCGGGCTGAATTTTTTTAGGTCAGCCCGGCCCGCCAGGTTAACCAAATTATTCTAACAGCCCGAACCCGGTGTAAGCCCGTTGAACAAAAGCCCGAACCCGGCCGAAACCCGCCCAAAATTTTCTCTAAAACGCGAACACGCTCACACCTGCACCCATATCCCTAAGATCCATGAAAATGTAGTTCCAAGTTTGAACAACTTTTATTTTA
>JAQFXU010003050.1:0-17764 GCA_034693705.1 Spatulosminthurus flaviceps | reverse complement strand
TCTTTGAATTTATCAAAAATCCCCAATGCCTTACTTCTCACATCCTCTTTACTTTTTCACAGCCTTAACTTAAGCCTGCTAACCAGACACTCCTTAATGCTCATCTCTATCAAAAGCGAATTGCATAAAAGAGGCGGTCTTCCTTATTGGTGCGAAACCATTAAAGTTTAGTGCCATATGGTCAATCGTCCTTATCCGTCGTCCCCTCAATTTTACATTTTTTTTAAAACTTAAGAGTTTATTTTTGTGAATTTTTTTTTGCAGAGAAGTGCGGACTCTCAAAGTGTCAATAGTTGAGCACTTCTCTTCCATTCAAATACAAATAAGTATTGTAGTCATTGTTACCTTCTTTATGTTCAATAGTTTATGTGCGCAATAATTAAAATGATTATTGATAAAAAAGAGGGAAAGGTTTGAATAATAATAGACAATACAATATTATTTTCGTTTCTGGTTTACAGAGCACTATAGACCGTTTTCCCTTTTAGTGTTCACTTCGTTTTTGACAAAAACTGAAGTGTGTCATTAAAATTTATGAAAATATTTTTTTGATCCACCATAACCATTTGCACCTTTTAAAAAAAAATTACGTCCCTACCTCTACCACAGGCGCTACAAACGGGCCTACAGCGCATTTCCTCGCAATTTAATTAAATGGTACACACCCTTTTTTAAATGTTTTGGCATCAAAATGTGTTTGCATGCAGGAACATGAAAAAAATCAAAAAAGGGACGAAAAATGATGGAGATTTTTTTAGGCTGGCCAAGAATTGCCTATAAAATGTTGTTTGGTCATGAAAAACAATAACCAATAGCGCGCGCCAAATTGTGGGGGTGGACCAATTTTTTACACTATGAGGATTCTCTTGCATTTTCATGTGGTAGATCAAGTTTCGGGTTCAAGTAAAAAGATCTGACTTGAACATGACTTGAACTTTAACAAAATTTCTATTTAAGTCTAGAAGGCGTAATTATTACAAAAAAACGCAATTTTAATTTAGTTATACTCGTCACTTTTATTGACGTGAACTTGACCATGAAATTTTCTTCAAGTAATATTTCCCAACTTGAGCACGAACTTGACTTGAGTAATAAAATCATGATAAGATATAGATAAAACTTGAACATGACCCGAAAGACTCAAGTACAATTTTGGGGTTACTTGAACTTTACCCGAACTTGAACGCGACTTGAAAAACACGAGTTTTACTTGAACTTGATCGCAGCTCTAGGTGAAATATCAGGAGCGGGTCTAAGTAAATTTCAGATTTCAGCCAAAGTCCCAAAGGATTATACAAAAAATTATAATTTTGGATTATTTTTCTTTAAATACCATCTAGTGAATCCACATGCAAGTCTTAAATTCGATTTACCACCATTATTTAAATTTCATAATCCGCGTCTATTAATTTAAAAAAAATAGAAACCTTTACAGTTTTTGTACCTTTAAAATAATTAGCAAGCCAGCAAATGTCAATTGAGTGGCCAATTTAAGAGCTACATCGTTGCTGACATTACATATTCCAGACGCTTACGAGAAAATTCTCTGAACGGCGTCAAACCTTCACAAAGAAAACCTTTTGACCGGAACTAAATGCATTTCACATCACAGCAACTACAAGTATGAAAATATTCACTTTTTTCAAGTTTCTACTCTTTAATTTGCCATAATAATATTTTCCATGCCTTACACGAACCCTCGTGCCGATGAGCCAATATACACCGAAAGTTCTTTTTCACACATGTTTTGACATGTTTTTTAACATTTTGACAAATTAAAGAATCAGGAGACGTTCATGCTACGACTTTCTTAAAAGTAGAGCAACGGTTGGAAAAATATCTTTTATTTTCATTCCAACATTAAAAACAAAATTTTCTTGCATTCATCGGATTAACTTGTTGCTCGTATTGAAGCCAATACTCCTGGTTGCAAGTTAATTATATCTGTATAACTTCGAAGTCACTTAACTTTTTTATTAGCACATTTATAGTCACCTGGCAAAGGTTACATGTAATAACTACGGTCTGAGTACAGACTGTGAGAAGTAGCAAGCTCCATAAAATTTTGACACTCCCCTAGAAACACCGTGTAACGACCCTAATTTTATCATTTCGGAATGGCTGCTTCTAAAATATTACGTAGTTCTCGACAACAACTGTTGCTGAATTGTTATCCTGAAAAAAATCCAATAAAAAATCTCGGTTTTCATATTTAAAAATTTAGAGGAAAATCAATGAAAATAATAAATTATGAAATTTATTTTGAAGGTAAATGTATAACTCATTTTGGAGGTAGTAGAAAATTATTAATATTAAAAACTAATAAAAGCAGAACACATTAGTTCATCTTCACTTGTTCAGAAATTATTCTCATTGATGAGGCCTTTAATTGATGATTTATTTCTAGTTACCATAATCAAAATGATATTTCCGAAATTTTATCATGATCGGACTATTTATGACCAAGTAATCAAAATAATAATAAAAACCATTGTTTCTGCCTCAAAATATTGTGTTACAAAAATCAGACGTTTTAATATTTTAAAAGACCAAGTATGAGAAAATACGGGGAAAATGTATTATTTCAGCTTGCAATAATTATTAGTTGGTGTAACTTGAATTCCTTCGCAACCACCACCAGTGCTTGTTAGGAAATTCCCTCAACGGCATCAAACTCAAAAAGTACAGTCCTTAGTTCAGACCTTGTTATATATTCATCCATTTGGATACACGTAACTTAATCATTGTTGTAAAATATCATTTTAAATTAGCAATGGAATCAGTGCATTCGCACTCACAAAGAACAAGCAAACAATAATTTTGGTTGATTCTCCAATTATCTGTGTGAAACAGCAAGGAATTATTAGGCTTTCTCTACTACTTGCTATACGTATTACGGTCAGCAATTTATTCCCAAGAGCTTGCCCCAACGTTACGCCAATTAATAAGGTTTAGCACTTTTTTAGAAGAAGTTTTGAGTGGCATTGAAATTTGTCAAAGTAAAATCTACTTCGCATTTTCAATTCCTTCCGCAAAAAAAGGTTAAAACGTGCCTGTGGATTTTCCTTGGCATTTAATTAGCGATAGAAACTATGGAATTAGCATGGAAATTAACATTTTGAAATTTAGAAATTAATCCTTCAGATTGAACTTACACGTTGATGATTCATGGAGTACACGATGGGCTACAATTTTCACAACCTTAGGAAAAAAATACAATTATAGCTCTTTTTTCACTTTAGCTGAAGATATTTTGAATAAAATTTGAAAATTTTATTTCAAATTTCAAATTCAAAAGTTTTTTGCCAACTAATTAATCAGGGAATTAAAATCGTTGGAATAAATGGCCTCATCGGTGTAACTACAAAGTGTTTTTGGATAAATTGGTAAAAGAATTTGTGGAAAATATTTTTTACGTCATTCCATGAAAAATCGAATGTGGTTTAAATTTTTAAAATATTTTTTAATATTTATATTATTAGAAAATTTAACCAATTGTATCCAAAGCTTATTGTTTACAGTTGTTCCATGTTTGTACAGTAAAGGGGAAATTTTAAAATACAAAATAAAATTCTGGCAATACTCGCCTCAAGGTTACATCAACTTTTCCATGTCATAATTTGACTGCGCCTTAATGGTTTTAGTTGGTATTTGTACGCAGCGAGTCAACTTTCACACACAATTGTTGTGCTTAATTTAGTTTCTTTCTGTGAACTTTAAGAATACATTTGGTACATAAAGTTGATCTCTGTTAACGGCGTTGAACTAAACATTGAATTCGGCTATAGAAAATTATGTTCTGATTAATTTGGCTTTGACTTGACAATTATTATTTTATTTATATTATTATAAATAGATGTGAAATTCTTTAACATTGGTTAAACATTGGTCTTTCAGAATCTTTCAAATTCGTTTCTCTACAACGAGTGCAGCCTCCTTGTAACAAACCGAAGTTCCTTAGTATTAAAGTATTATTTCGACGCCTTATAATAAAAATAGTGAAATTTTGAACAGGATCATTAAACCGTGGGTAATTTTTTGAACAAAAACCCGTTTTCGTATATGCAATATATGCTACCATGGCACGGGGTCACAGACCGTTGATGTCTAACCATTTAACCAATGTTAAAGAATTTCACTTCTTGCTACACTGTGGCCAGCATGGCAACACCATAGGAAAAAAGTTTTTTGCAAAAAATGTAGTTTACCATGGTGCTTCAAAAAAAATTTTGATGGCAGTTTATATCACTAGTTCAAATTTGGTCAAATTGGAAATGTCCGGGTTGAAGCGATTTGGCACAACTGTGCATGGGTAAAAGCGTAGAAAAATGCGGCAATTAAGTTTCCGCGGCCTCTGTTCTACTTTGCAGAAACACGGTTGTATTTTTACAACACTTTCCGCTATTTCAAAAAATTAGGCGACTTATCGTCCCAGAACAATTGAATGATGCCCTGAGTTTTTTTCTTCTTCTTCCGACGATTCTTTCTACGATTGTTGTAATAACATGAAAATTTCGATAAATAATTTAGTGGAGTAAACGTCATTTCGAAAATTTTGTGCTTAAACTTAAATTTATGTGGACTTATTAAAAGGCTAGGATAACAATCAAGGGGATAAATTGTTGGGAAATTTTAGCCAAATAATTTAATGGAAGGGCATGCATAATATTATAATAAGAAATAGAAATATTGGGCTGTTCTAAAATATTTTAATTACCACACGGAAGGAAGCTGTAAAATCTCAAATCAATTTAAAATCTATGCAAGAGATTTAATGTAAAATTTTCCGTGTAATTTTTTTCTAAAAATCACAACTAAATGATTCTAAAGATTTTCCATTAATTTTTAAACGAAGGCAATGTTGAAGAAATCATTGCTGAGTTCAATTCTTTAATGTATGTCACAACCGTTGAAGGGTAATAGAAGTGATCTATACAATAGCCAATAGAGTTCAAATGAGGTTTGACAAGCGAGTGAGAAAGGTCCAATGATTTGTTACCGTTCTTGGAATAATTGTTCTCACAACACCGCACCTCGAAACCCCTGAAGTAATAATTACTGGGACTGAACAAAATATGCCCGATATAATGGTTAAAAACCCTGTAATTCCCATTACGACGGAGATGAAGTAAATTAATTGCATCGTGCATTTGAGACAATTTATTCTTCAATTTGTGTCTCTTTTTTACATTAATCGCTAGTTCCGTTTTCAAAACATTTCTTAATCAGCCTCAAACCTTTACCGTAGAAACAAATGGATAGAGTAAAAATTCATTTAGAACCAGCGGAACTACAGAAAAGGAGGAGGAAACATTCTTAAAATTTTGTTTGTTTGGAAATTTCAATTTCATTTTTTTTAAATCAAATTTTAATATATTGTAACATTGCAGCCTTCTCATTTATTTTTCTCACTCAACTTTTCTGCTCAAATTACATTTTGTTTTAAATTATTGAACTTCACGCTCACAGAATTCAGTTGGATCTGTTTTTGAAGAAATAATCAATATAATGAATTTTTATTGAATCTCCAAATATTCGTGCATCTCACGGGAATCAATTTTGAAACGCTCAGCATATTTGGGAAGTTTTACTCGCTTTACGATACCCCGTGCCATTGAGTTTACGACATCAGTCCGAAGATTACTAATATTTTAGTGTGTTTTAGAGTTTATCTACGGGAAGTTTTGATCGGCGTTGAAACGTTTCTAAAAATCTACAACTCCATCTCAGTTACTGCCTCACTTAGTTACAATTGTACTAATCAAAATGTTAATTAATTTTTGAGGGCTCCTTTCCTCTTCCTACTTCTTCTTGTAGTAATGAGTTTAAGTTTACTTAAAACATTGATTTTGATTTAGTTCGAAAATTTATAATAAAAAATTGGGCCCTCGTCAATACAATTTTGTATAAATCTGAAATTTAAAAATCTTTTTGAAAATGCACCCCTTAAAAATGTTTCCCTGAAATTTCCCATTACTCAAGTTTTGAACAATTTCTTATTTACTATTCAACTTTACAATTCTATTACTAAGCTTATGGTATGGACGAATTTATTCGTTTTCCAAGGAAGTCGATTATAAAACGTATTTCACGAAAATAGTGACCTTTAATATTTATTGTAATAATATTATTACGGAACGAGCTAGACCAAGTCTAAAGCAACAACCCCCAAATGAGGATTTCTCTTGAAGCTTTAAAACCAATAATTCCAATTTCTTTAGCAAATTCCATGTAAAAAGTGACGGGTGGAAATTTTCCAATCCTTTTAAATTACAAACAAAAATTATTTTTGTATTTTTTCCATCAAATAAGCTTCTATTGTAACTTTCCAAACGCAAAAATATTTTATTGTTGGAATACATTTAACTGTGGGATTTTACAATCTTAAGCCTCATTTCAAATTACTTGTCGTATGGGATTTGAAAATTTTCAAGAGAATTGTCCAGGCAACATCGGTCATTTCAATTTTGTTACTAAGTAAGTTTCGGCGCCATTGAATATCAAGGAGGTTTTCAAGTCAACATTGCTGATTTATATCGACTTGAACAATTTTGGGCAAGTTTTCCAAGTAAAATCCAACTCCAACTGTTTACCCATTCGATATGTGCTAAATCTTCATATGGATAAATTGTAATTATTGAAAAACAATTACAATCTTACCTACACCCCAATATACGAAATTCTAGACGTGCGCATGTTGTAACAATGCAAGTTTCTTATTCATTTGACTCATTCAACTTTCCCGCTTTTAAATTCTATTTGAAATTATTGCATTTTGTTACATTCGGAGAGTTCACTGGGATTTTATCATACTTGGAAAGTAGCGATAAGAATAATTTTGGTTGGTTCTCCAAATATTTTTGTTCATCTCGTGGGAATCAACTTTGAAGTGCTGAGCATGGACGGGAATGACTTTCTCATATTTTAACTTTATCTGTCATCGCAGTGAAGGTTACACACATCAAATAATAAGCGGGAATTGAGCAACAATTTGTTGGGGAAGTTTTGATTGGCGTTGAAATTTATCTAAAATCCTACCCATCATCCTTAACTACTTCCTCACTTCGTACAAAATATGTGGCAATGAATTTTCCTTACCCTCCTATTCTTGCTTCTTTACCGTATAATTCTTACAATATTACTCGAAAATTCAAGATGAAATAAAATCTGAAATTTATTTTGCTTTTTTCTTTCAACTTAATTAGGTTCGAAACGTTTTCTTTAACCATTGGTATCGATTTATTTTGAAAATTTACTGAAAATTGAAATTTCATTTCTTTATTTGAAATTTGGATAAATCTGGAGGCTATTTTCAAAATGTACATTTTTTCCTGAACGTAACATTATCAACACAAAATTAAAAAGATCTAGCTGTATTGACGGCCCACAAAGTTATCTTCACCTGAGGCATAAAATTTAATACAAGAAATGTTGAACGGCGCCGAAATATTGTTCATTAAATGCTTGAATTTATTTATGAAAAGTTTTCATTTAATCAGTTTGGCAAAGTCAAGGATTTTTATTGATAAATTTGCAAGAAAAATCTTTAAAATTTCACAAACATTTTTTTTTTAAAAATACATTTCTTTCCTTTTAAGAGGCCTTAGAAATCAAAAGGTCATCTTGGGTGCAGCTAATGAACATATTTTTAACAAGAAATTCCGTGAAAATTTCTATTGAATATTTTCTATTATTTTAACAAAGGTTAAACAGAAATTGGTTCACCCATAAAGGAATTTTTATAAAATCCATGTGGAATTTGACCAATAAAAATCAACCGCTTTTTTAAGTTGTTTTAAGACACATCACTTGTGAAGTGATCTCAAACATATTTCTAAAGCCATAACGGTATTGAACCTCTGTTATTTCTCAGAAGCCCATAGTTTAAAATATAGTAGTCGGCGTTTAACTTAAGCAATGACGAAACTCATTGAAAATTAATAACCAACTAATAACTTTAAATACTACACAATTAAAAAAATTGTGTTCGTATGAAAATTTGCAAGAATGTCTTTAAGCTGAAAATTCCGTTTAGAGAGGCAACAATTTTAGTACGCACAGACCCAAAAAAATTTATTCTTGCTTTAAAACCACAACGAATATGAAGTTTATTTTCGCAGAAATTTTCCTGTAAGAATCTTAGTAATTTGAGCTTTTGTCTGATCTAGTGCATCCTGTAAACCCCACCCAAAATATTCTAAATTATCCGGTAATTTTAACCAGGAAAATATTAATCGGCGTCCAACTTCCGCAGTTCATTTCAAGTTAATATGCATACGATTAAACTGTAATTATTAACTGTAAGGCTAAATCTCGATTTCCCATCAAAGTTGCTTCTTCATCCGCGTCTAATTTTGTAAAAGAAACCCATGGCCGTGAGCCTTTATAAATTGTGGGTAATTATTACATTATATTATGAATCAATAGGCTTGGAAGGAGTTGACTATACACTAAGTTGATGCCTAGCTTATCAGGAAATTCCCTGATCGGCGTTCAACCTTTACAAAGAAAATCTTTTGGCAGGAGGTAAATACATTTTGCATCATAGCAACTACAAATATGAAAAGAACGTAATAAGAGGTGTTGAACGGAACATAGCTTATATCAATTTTACTGTTAAATACAGGTAAATCCCATTTGTATTTGAACTTTTGAACGTACTTTTATTCTGTTATTCTTATTCGTTACATCTTTGTACTTCTCCCGTCTTCTCGACTTTTAGATCAGTTACGAATTAAAGCTACAATTATTTTTGGATTTTTACTAAAAACAAAGGTTCTGTGATTGTCGATATCATTTTTCCATGATAATTGTCGCCTTTTATATGGATTCCCGAATTATCATAGCTTTTTAATCCTACATGAGAAAATTTTTGATGATTAAATGAATTTTTGATAAAATCTGATCATGGGATTCTGTAGGACGTCTTGAGGGTGAATGAACGTTTGGTAGCCCCTCTAAATTTTATTTGCCTATTTGGCCCTTTAGGAGCGGAAACCCAAGAGTAAACGAAGTTGAACAAATTCGTCATCTTATAGCTCATTTTTACATTGAAGCTGAAAGATACTACACTAGATATGCATATCTGGAGGTGACATGCCAGGTCAGAACATTTTCCAAATCGTTGAATACTTGACGACTCAAATTGACCCACTATAAGCAACTCGCATGTTAACCACGAAAATGGTAATCGGCGTCCAACTTCCACAGTAAATTTAAAGTGAATACGCATACAATTAAACTGAGAAAATGTGATTGAAAAGCTTAATATCAATGACCCGCTGGATAGATTAGATCCAATTTGCAGACCCACCAACTTAGACGCAAATATAATTGTTTCACCTGTCGACGATGAGTAATGTTTTTTCGAGTAGACGGTTTGAGTGGCATTGAAACTTGGCAGTGGAAAATCAACCTCTCATTTTCAATTACTCACGCACATTTGAATATAAAAACGTATAAAAAATTATATGCGCCGTAGTGTTCGCGCACCAGACTGAGACGTAACATTTTATGAGCTTTTTCAAATATTCTTCCCAATTTCAATTTTTCTTCATAAGAGTTGGTTTTGTTGGAGGAAATTTTGAGCCAACTTTGTGGTTTTTCTCGAAAACAAGCCGGAATTTTTGCAAAAAATATATTTTTTTAAATTACACAAAATAGAATTAAAGCTTGTATATATGTAGGATCGTTCACGACTTTACCCGAGGGTGAGGGAATTTGCCAAAATAACTTTTTCATGTTGAGGGTACTTAGCAATGTTCGGAGGAAGTTGAAAATTTTTTTACATGAATCTCTCCCCGGCTGGGGAAGTTTTCCCCCTGTGGCTTCGTTTGGAAGCGGCCACGGCACTGGATCATCCGCAGGAGTTGAAATTTGAAATTTAAGGTTTTTTATTTTAGCTAGGTACTGAATTTCAGTTTTTCAAAAAACTAAATTTTGGTTTTCCGGGTATTTTTACGTTTTTCGAGGAAAATGAGTTTTTGGTAAAAATGACCTAACTCGAATCACCCAAAAATCCTAGACACCGATTGTTAATCGATTCTGTCCACTAATATGCAAAAGTTATACATGTGTCACTGAAATACAAACGATTTTCTCAAGCTTCGGATCCGGTCGATTTTACGAAATTCCAAGTTTCCACCCCATCCTAACTTTGATTACCTCTGGGAGTCAACGTGTTAAGATTTTGGGGTCGTCCAAAAAACGCCCCCAAAGCAATTTTAAAAAAAAATTTCTGCCAAATTTCATTAAAATCGGTCAAGCCAATCCATTTTTCCGTAAAAACGCAAAGATTGACCTCTAAGGTCATCTATGGGGTACATGTAGCATAGGGTCAAATTTTTTACGGGCAACATGTTTTTTTCAACCCAAAGGTACGTCCCAATTTTCTTACGAAAATCGTAGCCATGCGGGATTTTGGCGGGAGAAAGCTGATCAAGTTATACTTAGGTAATTTCGAGGCAAATAACATTTCTGCTTCAAAATAGCACTTTACATTAGCATTCAATTTCACACCAATCACTTCGAATGCTTTGATAATACCAATAAAAATTATCCTGGTTAATTTACCAAATAGTGGGTATTTTTTGGGAATTAATCTTGAATCACTTACCGCGTGTGAGCGTGTTTACTCGAATTAGCCTTGATCGCCAGTAATATCAACTTCGGCGTAGGCTAATTAGCAACATGACAACTATTTCTCCAGCAAATACTTGATTGGTGTTGAAATTTAACATTCTTAAAACCTGCCGCATTCATTCTCAGCTACAGCCTCACATGGGTAAAAGAAAGGAAAAATGACAATTAAGTTTCCACGACATCTTTTCTACTTTTCACGCTTCATTCAAAAAAACTTGGTTTAACAAAAAGTAGAATTGATTTTTAAAGACATTTCCGCAATTTCAGAACTAGGTGACTTATTCTTCCAGAACAATAATTGAATGTTATCACCATTAGTTTTTTCTCATTTTTCTGACGTTCTACTGTTTTATTTCTTATTTCTTTCACAATAGCAATGAAGGCATGAGACAAACCGGTAGAAAATGATACTTACAATTTAAGTTCCGAATACTTTCAATTTTTCCTCTCCCAGATTTTTTCAACTTCAAACACCGATTCTCAAAGGTCTGAGGAAATTCCTTCAAAATCTATAGTAGGAATATTTCCTTTGCTCATTTTTAAATTTTACTGTAAAACATTGTTATTATTATTTTTAAAAAACTCATAGCTTGAATTGTTTTGTCATCAACAATTTTTTTAACAAAGAAATGCTTTAATAATAAGAAAATGCAGATCGAAAATTAAGTGGAGTGAACCTCATTTCGATGATAGAGTTTTATTACCTTGCTGCAGACCTAGCGAATGCCGGATAAAATCGTTCTTAGAACATCTTTTATTCGGCGTCCAACCTTGACAGTATAAAATATTGCACAGGGTTGAAATGCATTTGAAAGCAGGTAAACTGCAAAAAAGAAAGAGGAAATAATCTTAAAATTTTGCTATTTTTTGGAATTTCAATTCGATGTCGAAACAATCAAATGTTAACGTATTGTAACAATGCAGATTTGTCATTCATTTTTCTCATTCAACTTTTGTGATAAAATTTTATTTTGTTTTATATTATTGAATTTTAGACTCAATTTTGAAGCGCTCCACATGTTTGGGAAGGATTTTCGCTTTATTAAAACCCGTAATACAGCCTTAACTAAATTGCACGGAAGAGATTTTGCAAAACTAGTCCAAAATAGTCCAAGTTTATCTATACGAAGTTTCGATTGGCATTGAAACGCATCAAAAAATATACAACTCCATCTTAATTACTGTCTCGCTACGTTACAATCGCACTAATTCAAATGAGGCAATTAATTGTTAATGGCTCGTTTCCTCTTGCTTCATCCTGTGGTAATGGAAAATATGAGCTGCAATAAACTCAGAAATCTGTTATGGTTGGGATGACTTTAATAGTGAAGCACAAGTTTTCTTAAAACAACGACGTTGATTTATTTCGGAAATGTATAGACATTGGGCTGTCGTTAATAAAAATTTTAATAAATCGGAAATTTTAAAAAATTCCCTTGCCGTGTCCCTTTGGATTTCCGAACACCCAAGCAGTAAAACAATAAGACTTCAAATAACAATTTCTCTGGCAAATCCCATGTAAAAAGGCAAGGGTCTTTGTTTTAGAAGTGCTTTACTGCATTGAAACGTATACAATGATTCAACGGATAAGAGATAGCTTTTTCAACTTCTTACAAGGAATGTATTATTGGTGTTACTCTGGAATCTTCGAATTTTGTTGAAACTGTGTTAGAACACATCCCCCTCTACTACTCTGAACCATAACTTCCACCTGCAAATTGGATTTTTTAAAAATTTGCGAAATTTCAAAATTTTCGTCGAAATCCAAAAATCAGAAATTTAAATGGCGCTCAACACGGGGTTTTCGAAGTTTCACGAGTCCCTCACATGTAAAAAAAAGCTTTTTGGGGGAAAAATTTTCTTTTTTTCTTTTAAACTGTTAGAGCGCACAAAAATCATTGTATTCATAGTATTTTTCCTAAACAGCTACCCAACCTTGCCATAAGCCTTATTTAGAGTTAATTCGAATTATAATAGGAACCATAATTACGAATTACGACCATAATTGTCACCATAGTTGTCACCATAATTATGACTATAAATGTTACCATAATTACGATTACAATTATGACCATTGTTTTGCAAAAATTATGACCACTACGTTGACTATTATTTTACCATATTTATGACCACTACGTTGACTATTATTTTACCATAATTATGACCACTATGTTGACAATTATGTCGACCATAATTATGACCACAATGTTGACCATTATGTCGACCATAATTATGACCATTATTTTCACCACAGTTATGACCATATTTATGACCATTATTTTGATCATAGTTATGAAGAATTTATAACTATAGAAAAATTTATAAGTAAAAAGGTAAAAGTTTAAGAGGCTTCAAATAAAAATTCTTTTTACCCATAAAACTCCTTTTGGATTTAAAATCTCTAAATAAGGCTTATGGCAGGGTTGGGTAGCTGTTTAGGAAAAATACTATGAACACAATGCTTTTTGTGCGCTCTAAAAGTTTAAAAGAAAAACAGAAAATTTTTCCCCCAAAAAAGCTTTTTTTTTACATGGGACTCGTGAAACTTCGAAAACCCCGTGTTGAGTGCCATTTAAATTTCTGATTTTTGGATTTCGACGAAAATTTTGAAATTTCGCAAATTTTAAAAAAATCCAAAACGCGATTTGCAGGTGGAAGATATGGTTCAGAGTACTAGTGGGGAGGTGTTCTAACACATTTTCAACAAAATTCGAAGATTCCAGAGTACACCAATAGTACATTCCTTGTTTGTCAAAGAAAGTTGTATGGATATATACTTGTAGTCATAACCCCACATTTGAAAATTTCAATCGGCGTCGACCTTCCACAAGATTTGTAAAAAATCTCCAAACGGTTAAACATTTTAAGTTTGACGCTACCTTTATGGCACGAATTTCCTCGATTCAGTACAAAAATAAATATCCATAAAATTCGAATGAAATATTTTAGTATCACAAAGTGCCAAGTTTTGTAGAAATATTTTTTAAAAAACTGGGGGGTTTATACTCCGATTCATACCCGTAGGTCTAACAGAGTTGTCAACCATCTTAAGCCTTTATTCACTAATTCGTATTTACAAAGTTTCAATGATTGACCCTATCTATGAGTAACCCGCCCGGCTTCCTGGGGCCATCATTGTAAACTCGCGGAGGCGGTCATATGTCTGAGCGGTCAGGGGAAAAACCCAGTGGGAAAAAACAATTTCCTTTTTTAACAACTGGAAGGCACTCCGGGATTCGAACTCGGGACTCCGATGACTCGTAAACGAGTACTTAGCACACTTCGCTATCAGTCGCCACCCTGTAGAAATATTACAAATGCAAATGTTGACAATTCAGGGAATTCTCTTCATATAAATATAGCTAAAATTTCAGCAAATTATTAGACTCCTTTTAACATTATGGCAAGTTAATAATAAGAATCAGGAAAGTTCGAGCTAAAGCTTACTTAAAATTGCGGCTTATACGTTCTCTAAGTTCACTCAAATTTTATATGGGAATTACGTAACAATTTGCTCCGTCTAGTTATTGTGTACTAGCATTACAGCTATTTTGCGACATTTAACTGTCACTAAGCAGTCCCCATATTCGTGATAATTTTGGTGGTCGGCATCGAAATCGGCCAAAGCAAAATAATTTTTTTTATTTTTCGTACCCGTTATAATTTGGTTCACTACACTATAAAAGCTACTTGTTAAGTTGATTCTACGGGATATCTAATGTTGAGTCTCACCACAAAAGTTTGTTCACTTACCAAAAGAATATTTCTCTTTTTGTCTTCAAGCTAGGGAGAATAAAAAACCCATGCTTTTTTCTGCTTCGAAATGAATTAGATAAAATGTTGAAACCAAAGCACAAGTTTTTCCAAGAATCCTGGAAGAGCTTCAAATTTAACGGAAATTTACTTCCATGTTTAAAAAACCAAAAGAATCCAAAAGGGCTCATCCCACCGACGTCCCTGTTCCATACACTAAAACTTCACATCATAATTTGTTGCAGGACAAGAAATTGTGGGTTACTTTTCCTCAAATAGGAATGCCAAAAACCTTTATTTCTGGCAGATGGTAAAGTCAGTTTTGGGTATGTACTACTGGGCAAGACAAATATTTTGGTGCTTGTTGCAGTGAACAAATCATTTATGTGTTTGCGTTAAAACAGCACATTAAATTTTAGCGTTATATTAAGGCCAATTATTTGGAAAGCTCGTCTGTATTATTATTTTGAACGGCTCACCACAGCTCAATGAAATTTAAAATTCTGAAAGATCTTAATTTACAAGGTCGGCGTCAACCCCCCCCCCCACGTTGAAAACGGATGCGTTGTTTTTGTTCTGAAAATTATACTGAATCTTTAATTTGATCTCTCAAACTTTCGGATGTATTTCGATAAAGCTGTTGCACACACTATACATTTCTGTCCCATTCAATGATTTTAATATTACTGAAATCGCTAGATTTTGGAATTGAATTTAAATGCATTCTAAAGGCAAATTATGGGAGCAGTATCCCCGCAATATGATAATTACACATTATATATTATGGGACGCAGAAACTTTCAGATGAGCTAAATAGCAGTTATTTATACAGTAACTTAAAGCAAAAAAAATTCTGTTAATTTTTTCATTGATGAAACCAAAATAACCTTAATGGCAAAGCGTAGATATGAAATTGATTGTAAATTGAAGTAAGTAAAGACATTACTAACAATAAATAGTGATTATAGTAAATCATATTTTTTAATGTTTTAGTAAGTCAGCACACAAGTGTTCCTTAGATTGACAGTAATTTATTAGAGTATACACATAGCTTGTAATAAGGATACCACTAATAGTTATTTCCAAATATCAATACATATTCCATAAAGACCACGCTATATGAGCATTCTTCCTATAGTGGTACCCTGCAAACCCTCCGTCGATGTAATCATTGCTATGATATTTGAGCTCCCTTACCTTTGGTAAGTTTCCGTGTTCGGAAGTGCTCCAAAACGTACGACGGCATGTTAAACAAATTTCGAATGATTGAGAAATAAAAAATTGGGGGTTTATACTCCGATTCATATCCGTAGGTCCAAGAGAGTTGTCAACCATCTTAAGCCTTTATTCGTTAATTCACATTTACAAAGTTTTAATTATTAACCCCGGCTTTCTGGGCCAATCATTGTAAACACGCTTGGCGGTCATAGGTCTGAGCGGTCAGGTTAAAAACCCAGTGGGAAAAAACCATTAATAATAATCATAATAATTCCTTTAATAACAACTAAAAGGCCCTCCGGGATTCGAACCAGGAACTCAGACGACACTCGTAGACGAGTACTTCGCACACTTCGCTATCAGTCGCCAACTTGAGCATGAAGTAATAATTGTAAATCATTGGTCTTTAAACAAATCACCGGTCTTGTTTTGAACGTTTTCTACTACTTCTGTTAAGATTGAAGTGACGGTCGGTTTGGTTTCGCCTCACGCTTCCCTCATGAGACAGTGGTCCGAAGCTTAACACACTTGCTTATAATACTTCAAAGATTAATGAAAATTGAACGAACAAGTTGAAACGTGGTAACAGCGCCACTATAAATAAGTAGTTAATTTTCTGGCAGTTTTTCATGAAACAGTTGTTAGGATTAAGAAGATTTGTGCATATGATTAAGGGATACCATTAAATGCACAGAGTGGTCTGAAATGTAGGAAAGCTATTTGTTCACCAAAGTAAATCAAGCACTGAATTTTGCAACACACGTTTAAATTCAACACACACTAGCAAACCTCTGGTTTATTCCTTGATATAATATAACCGTTCAAGTGTTTGGGCTTACTTTTACCTCACAATCTTGATAATTTAATTTGATTCCTGTTAAAACTGTGAACACAGCAATGTATGGTTAAGTTAACCGTTCTTACGTTTTGATTTCACATAAACGTAATGGTTAACCTAACCAATGGTTAATTTAACAATGGTTAATTCCACCAGTGAAATCAAGGTCTTACTCTTGCTCTTAATTTACCTAAGTTACCTCCTTTCATGCGAGAAGAGGTAATTTAAATCAGTCCTTGCCTTAAGCCTTGTGATCCCTCCGCTCGGTGAGGCGGAAGAATAAGGCTGATGCATGAACTCAATCACTCCTGATGCTGCCCCTCAGTGATCTGATGGTGCTTATTTCAGTTTGCAGCTAAGCGAATTCTGCATTATTTAACGTTTCTTCTTCAGCGAGGATTTTTGGTATGATTTTTAGCACCGTGTTTTCATCATGGACCCTGGCGTGTATGGTGTAGAGCCTAAATATCTAAAAATTACAACTTAGAAGAAAAACCCCGAGATTTCTACAGTTGAGCCATTAATTGATACTGTTCCTCCTGCAGTGAGAAAATGAAAAAAAAATTATAATAAAAAATTCATTCAAAGAATCTGCGGTAATAATGCAAAATCAATATAGTAATACAAATGATTGATAAAATTTCTGGCAACCCGCGACGTCGAATACAATGACGTATAATGCGTTGGACGCATGATATGATACGTCATGACGTTTCATGCATAGAACAAAATATGTGTACCAAAAACGTTTGCAACTAACGCTTGTCTACTGATAAATTATTGTCTTTAACAGGTGCATTTATGTATAGATAAATTCCCAAACAAACACATAAATAAAAATAATTAAAGATAGAGAGGGAGAGAAAGAAAATTTATTTCACTGACACCGAATAAGTATTTGCCAAATGACTTAAATTAGCTTACCGTATAAAATCTCAAATGCTTTAATTCAGGTATTTTTCCTACCCCGCCACGAATCAAGGCAGGAGTGACTTTAATTTCGTGTCCCAACTCCAAACTCTCCAATTCCACAAAATTCACAGAAAAAACATGTTAAAGACAGTTAAAATTATTACAATTTCTTATTATAAAATTCTGAAAAACTATCCACTCACCCTTTTTTCAATGATTCACCTAATCCCAACCCATACTATAACACGAGAGAGAAAGAAATAATCAATTTATTTCACTGATACTAAACAGTATTTGCCTTGCAACACAGTATAATGATAACAATTTTTTTAACAAATTATTTAGTGGTTACTAATATCCATATATTTTTGATTTTTAACCGTATAAATGATTATGAGCTAT
>JAQFXU010003049.1:0-17764 GCA_034693705.1 Spatulosminthurus flaviceps | reverse complement strand
CATGAAGTTAAGCAATAGAGGGGTAAGTTCCATACATTGATACAAACTTTTTCAAAGCCATAAGTAAAGGAAGAGTACTGTTTGGTTTGCAAGTTCTTATTGTGAGTAGTTGAAAAATTTAATTGGTTGTTTTTTGGAGTCAATTATCAGAACTTAATTGTTTCTCATTATTTTATTTGTCTGCCAGTCATTGTCAACTTATGTTGTGGAAAATTTGAACAGGCTCATTCTTGTTATTGTTAAGATTCTTGTACTACTAGTCTTTTGACAGCTAACAAACAATGGAGCCCATTGTTTAAGTTCACTGATTCAAAACTAAATTCACTCAGGTTATTCTGGACTGTAGTCCGACTCATAATGTAGGAGTATCGTCTGAAAGGGTGATGATGGGTGAATATTTTTGTTTTAGCTGTCCCATTGCTTCATGTCACATGTAGTAGTTTCATTTGTAAAATTGATTTTTGATTGACCTATAAATTTGGTATAGCCAGTTTTTGCAAATGAACTATGTAATACATATTAGAGCTTTTAATTCATTTATGAAATTTTTTTTTACTGATTTCAATGATTGTGTGGAATATATAATTTTAAAAATTATAAAGGTAGTGTAAATAGTTTCAATCTTGTTAATTTTCAGTTGACAAGTTTGATCTCTCTCTTCCGTCGGCCTGAGAGGCTTGCAAGATCCTTTTCCTTGTCAGTTCCGACTCACTCAGAGACTGGGTATAGCTTTGGTTGGTGTTAATTTAAAAAAAATATTTGTAATAATGTATTTGATGTGTAATTCTTTATTATTGACTCATATCATATACTAATTTAATATTTATTATTATTATTCTGCCTGATAGAATTAAGCGATGTCCAGCAAGAACTTCAATCAATGACGAGAAAATTTGCACGGGAAGAAATTTTACCCAAAGCAGCTGAGTATGATAAAACTATGGAATATCCCTGGGATGTTGTCAAAAAAGCTTGGGAATTAGGAATTTTGAATCCTCACATACCTGAAGAAATTGGTACAAGTTTGCAGTTTTATAGTTCATTTAAACAACTAATCAACTAATTCAGTATCATTTAGCATGGAAATTAAGCTTGAAATGATTCATGTAAAATTTTATAATAGTTTTTTTTATTATTGTGTTTATAGGTGGACCAGGCTTAGGAATCTTTGATGCATGTTTGATTGGTGAAGAAATAGCTTACGCCTGCTCCGGAGTTATGACTGTCATTGAAGGCTCGACCTTAGCGGTAAAATATTAAGATTCTGATCTTGTTTTTGAGTAAATATTCATACGTTTTTGTATATCATTAACGATTTGCATGGTATATTTCCTAGACTGCACCAGTGGTTATCGGTGGAAGTAAAGAGCAGCAGAAAAAATACTTGGGAAGGCTGATAGATGAACCTATTGTTGCAGTAAGTGGAAATATATTTAAATTCAACAATATTTACTGGCAGTACATAGAAAATATTTTTTTCATAAAATAAATGAAATCTGATCGTTGAATTAAACGTTATGGCGGATAATTAACTATATAAGATATTTCTAAGCTTTAATTTTTAATGATATTTTTAGGCATACTGCGTCACCGAGCCAGGTGCGGGTTCCGATGTGGCAGGATTGAAGACTAAAGCCGTCAAGAAAGGCGATGAGTACATACTGAATGGTCAGAAAATGTGGATTACTGGCGGAGGTCATGCAAATTGGTTTTTCGTTTTAGCTAGAACCGACCCGGATCCAAAGACCCCGGCAAATAAAGCTTTTAGTGGATTTGTTGTAGACGGAGATTCACCTGGCATTACTCGAGGAAGAAAGGTGCGCTGTATTTTCCACAACTTATATTTTAACTTACCTTCTCACAACCCAACAAGTTCAATAATAATCGTCATGTTAAATTTTAAATTCTTTAGTTAAAAATACCTAAAGTGTTTGTTTGAAAAAAGTTACTGCCCAAATATTTTGAAACGGGTTTGCCTGGTTTATGGGAGTTTCTCTTTTTGAATTGCTGGTTCTTAATGGTTGACTAGTTTTTGAGTCCACTAATATAATTATGATTAATTGACTTAACTTAGGAAATAAATCTGGGTCAAAGATGTTCGGATACTAGAGGAATTACATTTGAGGATGTTCGAGTGCCAAAAGAAAATTTATTGACTGGGGAAGGGGCAGGTTTTAAGATATCGATGGGTGCCTTTGACAAAACTAGACCACCGGTAGATACTCAATTTCCTTAATGTTTTTGTACTTGCTTGGAACTACGAAACTAAGTGTTTTAATTTCATGGACGATAATGCAAATTCAGGTAGCAGCTGGGGCTGTTGGACTTGCTCAACGTTGTTTGGATGAATCGACACGCTATGCATTAGAAAGAAAAACTTTTGGAAGTCCCATAATCAATCACCAGGTAGGTACTTATGCATTCAAATTTATTCATCTTTTCTACCAAACTTAATGTTAGCGTTTGTAACTCAAACTTTCTTCCTATCCTAGGCGATTGCCTTCCTCCTAGCGGAAATGGCAATTGGTGTTGAAACTGCCAGGCTGGCATGGAAACGTGCTGCTTGGGAAATCGATCAAGGAAGACGAAATACTTATTATGCTTCCATTGCCAAGGCTTTAGCATCGGATGTAGCCAACAAGTCTGCAAGTGATGCCGTCCAGGTAATGATGAGTATTATATATTCGTAGGAACCAATATCACTAAATATGAATAATGATCAATTTAATAAGTTGTAACCACTTTTATCTGATTCTACTTTCAGATCTTCGGAGGAAATGGTTACAATACCGACTATCCCGTGGAAAAGCTGATGCGAGATGCAAAAATATTTCATATTTATGAAGGGACTTCACAAATTCAAAGACTTATTATTTCTAGAGAGTTGATCAGTAGATTTAAGGAAGGTTTTTAAATTATTTAAAGAAACAAGCTGGAAAATGCCTGAATGTTCTACTAACAATAAGTAGGTTAAAATATTCATGCTAAACTCACCAGCTTACAAATTCTTTGAAAAAGTTATTTTAGCTCAGGAAACTACCGCAATTTTGTCCCGATACAAATTTTTCTCTTTTCCCTTATTGCAACTTCAAAAATGTCGTATAAGATTTTTTCTCGTTGACGTTGAGTGACAATTTTTGGGACGCTGATTTGAAAGCTTAATGTGATGTGTCATGTTTTGCCATTGTTTAAACATATTTGTCGAATCAAATAAATTACACTTTCATAGTTTTCTGCTTATATTTCGATATCTGAAAACGCGGCTACACAATACAACCTTAACCCTTTACATTAGCCATTATGCTCTATGGATTTTCAGGATTTGTAAAATCCAATAAAGTTAAGTAATTTCTTTACTAAACAGTAGGCAATCAAGAGGATTAAAATAGTTGCATCCAGGAGAAGATTACGAGTCCAAAAGTATTGCTAAAAATTGATACCTTTATAGTACAAAGATCCGAATAAACATTTCTTTACAAAGGTATTTCCAACTTCCCAAAAATTGTTCGGAGCTTGTTGAAAAATATTTTAATAAATTCCCTGGCACAAAAATGGTACAGTTTCAAACAATTTAAAAATATAACGGATTTTTTCTACATTCATAATAAAACTAATGATGGTATGACTCACAATTATAAAACTTAATTAATTTTATAATGCCTTTCTAGTTCATGATGTTACTTAAAAAAAATAAAACCCCCATTCTTGTAACTCTCCCATGCCTATAATAATTTTATATGAGAATCACAAGACCATGACAAAAATTATTAGTTGATTGCGAAATTGACTTATTTCAGGTTCATTCGAACCCACACATTTAATCGTTAGGAATTCATCGCATTTTGCTAAATTCATCATTTAAACATATATAATAATTATTACTCTCAAGAACCCCTTGCATAATTCACTTCCAAGACGTCCCCACTTTTGAAACTGAGAGGGATGCTTAGCACAAACATTATGAAAAGTAGAGTGCGTATAAGGAGAAAAACATACATAACAAGTTCGACTGTACACATAACACTAAACTATAGGTAACATTGAAAGAAAGAGCAAGTGGTGAGAAAAAGGAATGTCTCTCGACTGTTATTATTTCAATGGGGAGGTGTTCTAGGGTATGCATCATGCTCATTATACCATACCATCCTTAAAACTTACTGCATATCCACATGACTCCAAGGGTTCTTCGTCTATTATTCAACTTCTCTCATAAGTTTTTCCCTATATCCTCAATACTCATTCCCTTTCTACATAGCTATCCTCCATACTTATACATACACCATTATCCCCAAAGAAAATCCTACGTAAACGATTCACATTTCAGATAACTAATAACAACTTCACATCAACTAACAAACCCAAGCACGTTTTAAGTACATACAACTTAACAAGGGGGAAACTCACAGGGCGGAGATCCTCTCTTACTATAGCCATACACACACTATAACATTAAACTTCATAAGCTCGAAATATGTAAGCAGGTTTTTTCCAAACCCTATTTAAATACATCCCATGCTGTATGTGTATTCAATTTATATACTCATATCCCAAAAACTCCAGCAGAATTTCCTCACAATAATAAAAGACAGACGTCAGGTGCATATGCATGAAGCTACTACGTACAACAATAAAAATCATACTTGTGAATAAAACCTTATCGATCAAAAGCATTACGTGAGTTTTTACTGAGCCATGGAAAGTAAGCTAAGAATAATAATTATATGGGGGAATATAGCTGTAACAGAGGATTTGAGCTTTGCACACTATACACTGCATATTAAAGCTTAAAGCATAGACACATTCATATCATCACTATCTCCAGCTTCTTATTCATATTTATTCAAATACTCATCTCTCACTAGTACTACCACATGATGATTCAGTTCGTTATTTCAGAAACTATGAATTAAATATATGTTCGAATAATACCCATTTAAACCATCGTACATCCTCTTGTTACAAATATGCATTAGTACACACAAAATCATACACTCAACACCATTTAAACTACACACAAGGAAACCTATACGTAGCCCTCAGGCTAAAATATACATATTTTCCCCTCTACATATACTCAGCTCCATCAAATCCCCTTAAATTTCAAGTGTGTAATAATGCAGTGTTACTTTAGTGCTCACAATAACAACACATGGAAAGCTTTACGTAGTACATTTCGACTCATTCTTATGCATATGTACATATACGACAAAAGTATAAAAGTACTTGTCTCCGATAAAGATAAAACGAACATGTAAAGGTCTAGCCCTGCAAAGTTACAAAAACCATTTGTATACGAACAAGTCTCATATAATAGAACACACATATTATATAGGAAGGGAAATAAAAAAATCTAAAGGACGTGTGTATGTCATGCATAGACGTTACATCTAAACCGCACCATACACAAAAGCTACATTCACCCAACACATAAGTAGGAGTTTTATAGAAGGAAAAATGCAGATGAATCCCTAACATATGCACTTGAAAGGAAAATACATGGAGCATTTAAAAGCAGAGAAAATTACTCTAACAAATATATATACATACATCCAACTGTCTCCTTCCCTGTATATAAAAGTATGTACAAAGAAGAAATAACATGTAGTTTCCTATACAGAGAGTTCCATGCACACATAAGATTTCTGGAGCCCCTCCACGTTGAGGTAATGGTGATTACACAACAGAGCTTTTTTCTGCATATAGTAAAAGTTGGAGCTTTTGCTTTTTAGTTGTAGTAGTAGCACACTGGCAAAGCTACTCCCAGCAAAACCTATACACAAGTAGTATCTACATAAAACCTGTGGGTAGTAAGGGCTCCGACATCCATGATCTGTCCAGGCGGGGGCTTTTCCTTGAGAGCAGAGTAGAGTGATCCAATGTAGACGTAATATGTGTGAGTGTGTGTTGGAAGATAGTATGTGAGAAGTGGAGCCAACTGAAGTGACTGAAGAGTAAAGCTATACTATAAACTGAAAAAGGTGCAGAGAGTTGCTATGTTTTCCTGAGAGGTGAACGTGAAAGTGGCCCAGAGACCTACATTTACCGTGGATTTCGTTGCCAAGGTGCAACTGCTGCCATTGAAATCCCCCCGACTACCTCACATTACCTTCGTCCTCGTCTTTGCCTGGTGATTGTGGGCAACCGGGTCACTTGACGGTTCCATACAGAAACTCCCGCCCCCGGAGAAAAAAATAGAATAAAACTTTTTTTCCGGAGATGGAACTTATCTCAACTGCGTGAAAGAGAGATGTAACATCAAATCAAAAAATATATAATATAAAGAGACAAGAAAAATATCATCCTCAAATCATTCGCCCGCCGATCTTGAAAAACCTCGGGTGCCCTTCAACTCATCGTCTCGTGTGAAAGCTAAATCACTTACTATACATTCTTCTCTATACATATATAAATAATACATGTATCGTCAAAACAGATCACATTCTCTTCTCCGATAAATAATATTGTCTAATAGTTCTACTACACAAATTACTTTCTTCATTCTTCTTGCGAATTTCAAATATCTCAATAGAAGCTACACACTTTTTTCCTGGATGTGTTTACCTCTTGTGAAATAATATTTCAATTTATAAATTGCTCCCGCTACACGCTCCAACAAAATCCACAAAAATAACTGTGCTTTATCAAACATCATCTTGAATTTGAAAGTTCCTCAATTAAATCCATGTAAATATATGGTAATTTAACTTGATATTTTGAATGGAACATTTCTTGGAATTTCACCTATACTAAATAGAAATATACATTATAATTGATAGTGAACATTCCACTCACTTTGAGTATATTTGGAGTGGAGCGGAGGGAATAATTTCCCCATCTCTCTCAGAATAATTAACTATTTTGCATGTGACAATATTTGACTGTCGTCAATTATTATAACAAAGTTGCAGCAAGTCCTTTGCAATTTTTTTCATTCATCCTCTTGGCCATCAGCGTGCTACAAGGGAAGATTGAATAAGAGCGTATACATAAGTGTGCTAAATTTACATATGTGAACTATTATCCGAAGCTGGAATTCGTGGCTTAAGACAACATTACAGAATATACATAGGAAAATATAATATAGAAGAGATAGGTACTATAGAGAGTTAAGGTTGTGTGCTATAGAGGTTCAAAAGAGAAGAAGAGCTCTCAATATTCGGGGACTTTCAGTTTGCACAACTTCCTGGCTCGCGCACTCCGCTCTCTTTTCTCTTCCCTACTTGTACACACACACACACTACCACACTCGGTTGCAATAACCTAGAAAAGTTGGAATCGCGATAGTGACAATGGCACTGGAACCCGAATTTATTCCAACGATGTAACCATTTCCCGGAGTAACTTCCTATACGACCCAGTTCCAGGAGGGAAATTCTTCTATTGGATTGTCCGAAATTGCTTGGAATTTTTATTGTGAAAAATCTGGAGTAGAATCCACAAAAGAAGTATTGCTGTGTTAATTGAGTAATATTGGAATTTTTAAAAGTGCTGGTTTCACTATAAAATGTCAATTATTAGGATTGGGACAAGTTAAAAGAAAAATATTGTGGTCCTCAACAAGATCAACTAAAAATAAAAGAGACACGAAGAGAGAAAGAAAGTGCAGTTGAGAAACGAGTACAAGTTTAAGGAAGTTCGTATAAGAAGTGAATGTCAAGGTCTGACTTGAAACGAAAAAACTGGCATTGAGTTGAATACTTGAAATAACGTGCTAGCTTAAAAATATATATTCCTTTTGGCAAAGAATCTTTGGTGGATGAAATTTTTGATTATAGAGAGAGAGACAAAGGGGAAAAAATATATCAATCTTTTCCTTTACTAAGACATTTGGTGCATCAAATTTCAAAAGGAATTTTTCCCTCTGTATAAATGTGACACCAAAATAGTATATCTTATGGGAAGTCACTGACTTATTGGGAGAAGTGCAATATTTAGAAATATTTTTCCTCAAGGGGATCAATTGAGGTGAAAAATCCTTTGAAACCAAAGCCAATTCTAAATGTGTGGTTTAGTAAATTGTTGACTTGACTTTTGAAGATATCACTTGAATTCGGAGGGTATTGACAATTGATTTTATATCGATCGAACAATGAAAATGCACGAGGAAGCTGAAGCAAGTACAACGACGTCGGTTGGGAACGTGGTCATTATTGACACAACCACCTCCGTAGAGTTACCTCCTGACCCAATGACCGGAAACCCCACGGATTCGGAAGCTTCGTCCCAAGAAACGTCATCGGGAGTTGAGCTCCTATTTATCCGTGAGTTCAATTTCTCTCTACACACTACTTATTTTGTTTTTGAGTTCATATTCAGGAAGTAGGAAATTTACATAGGGCTTCATTTACTCAATCAATAATGTCCACACTGCGGTAAACTTCTCTCCTATAATATAACAGGCATCATCTGCTCTTGCACAAATATGCACCCATCGGACATTTATATATTCTATGCATAAAACTGGATAGTTTTATTTTTCACCCGGGTTTTTTTAACCTTCAAAAATATCCGCGTAATATTATACATTATTTCATTCCTATTCCTACTCAAATGGTACTCACATATAATATAATTTCAATTATATAAGGATTTCATATACTAATGATTTTTTCGGCCCAAAATTCCACACCAAAATTGTAGAAAATCCAAACGGAAAATGTATTATTTTACTTAAAAAAAATGTCATTTGGGATCAAGAAATGTGGCATTCATTTGGGAAATGATATTGTAGGGGAAATAATAATAAAAAAGCACGGATGTGGAAGGATATATATAAATTTTTGATAGTGGTAAAATAGCTGGTTCTAATGGTGTGCATACGTAGGTAAACATTATTCCAGTAAGGGAGAGAGAAGAAGAAGAAGAAAAAGACGAAGAGGTGTAGAGAAATTTAAAAATTCGCTCAACTGGAAAAAATCACAAAGGTGGGGGTAAGTACCTGTAGGTATGGAAGCTTTAGGAGAGGTAGTAGAAGTCGGGAGAGAGGAAGAAAGTTCATATATACATGGATAAATGAGGAGGTAATATATACATACATACCGTCCAAATCATACATGACATAATAACTATTAGGGATTGGGGTTTTAATGGCCCTGCCTGATTTTCATTTCATTCGTTCATGGTGTGGCTGAGCAGCCGGAGGCGTATGAGAGCTCAAAGTATGCTCACCATGTAAATAGATGTTCATCTCTCTCTCTCTCCCTGTCTCATTGCTCCTTTACCTGATCCAAGTTCTGCACTACATACCCATTTTGGATTGCAGGTTGTTGTTTGTTGCAAGCATATGTTCGGTATGTACGGAGCAAGTGTTTTATTTTGTTACTGCATTGCAACTGGAAAGAGAGAATATAGCTCTGTGGCTTTTATTCACCATGAGAGAGAGAGAGAGAGAGAGAGAGAGAGAGAGAAGAGAGTGAGAAGACGATGAAGGAAGGGTTGACTCAGTCCGTCCCTTCTTACTAAGCTACTACTGCAAGTTTTGCTTTTATTTTCTATGTGTACATGCCACCACATTATGGAGCCGAGCCGGAGATGGCCACATCTGAATTCATATGAACCTGTTGTTGTGCATAAGTTGTGTTGTGAGAGAGAGAGACGAGAGAATGAGAGAGAGAGATGATGGCCTTCAAGATGGTTACCTGTTCCATCTATATCATTTGACGAAGTCCACATCAACTTGGTATTCTTTTTTCAAGCCATGAGTCTCTATTGTTTGCAGTTGGCTGGAATTACTATTACAATCCTTTAGCTTAGATTGCAGATAGTAGAGAGAGAGAGAGGATAAAAATGAAGGAAAAAGATGGAAAGGAATTGTGGTTTGAGTAAATTTTACTACTACTTGAGTATGCATGGTGTTACGTGAAAACATAAAATTGTCATATTTATACATATAGAGAATTCCTACCCTTGTAAATGAATTTGTATGCACAACTTATTCTTATACTTGTTAAGCTCTTTGAATCTCCAAAATTACTCGAAAATTACTAGATTGTAAAATGTTAACGTAAAGCCCATCATAATTTTTTTCATTTTTTTTTCTCACTCTCTCTCTCACTTACTCATTCTCTTCTCTTGCACAGTCTCTCTCTCTATCCTTGTTATACATTAACATATATGCCGGCAAATTATTATTTTGTCATGGAAGCTTCGTTGCTTCGTATCTTTACGTTTTGGTTGCATTGTTGAGCGTCTACACAATAAAATCTACCTCTTCTATAGTGTATAGAATAAATAGGAAGGAGTGCAAATAGATTTTGTAGAGCCGTTCCTCTCTATGGCATGAGACAATCCATTCGGATTAGAAAAATAGAAATGATTGATTGTAGGAGCCGATCCCCTCGGCCGACCCCCACCCTAAAAATTGTTCCGTTCACCCCCATCATCTACATTTATATTTTCCCTTGCTTATGGAATAGCAGCTTTTGTGGTGTAGATGATCAAGATTGATTGTATGGGAATTATTAAACCTGTGAACTATATATTATATGATTGAAAAAAATTCACATACATTCATATTATATTCGTCATCTGAAATCTTATTATAAAGATTTAGAGTGGAGGAGGGATTATTGTACAGGTGCATAGCTGTAGGAGAGTCATGTGTATAAATACGTGTATGTATATAAATTGCATCAATAATGGATTGAGAAGTTTATATGCGCATTCTTACATGGGTACATGTGTGCATGCACATGTCTGTCTATCTCCACATAGATATATGAAGGTAAATATTTCTTTTAATTTCTTGGCCAAGAACAAGCCAACGTGGATTGTATTGACTTCCTATAATAATACTCATACCCTTGCAACTCTAGTAGCAAGTTCAGCCGCTCCTCTTTTTATTATAGCATCATCTCTCTATGTAGAATAAAAGTCCCATCACATATAGGTTTTTTCGTGCATTCCAAACATTTACACTAATTATAGGTATCTCCAACAACAAAACCATATAGAATACTATGAAGGAGAATATATACATGCATAAAAACGTGAGCATAATTTCAACTGAAATTATTATACAGCTACATAGAAACAGTTTAGTGGGAATAGTCAAAGCTCTCTACACTTTACTCTCCATGCACAATCAAATAGTAGACTTTACCGCGAAAGAGCCTCTTGATGATGCAGCAAATGTGGGTTGATTCATTGCTGGACACGCAAAGGTGTGGAAAATTCTCCATGCTGCAATCTGTTGGAACTCGCTTTTTCTCTCATCAGAGCACAGGCATATATAAATAATGTTGCTTTTCATAGGTTAAGGAAATAAATAAAAATCTCTGTCTATACAGCCATTCAGCTTTATACATATATGTCTGATTGTGAGTAGTAATGGAGTAACATATATGAAAAAAGCTCGATAAAAATTTCACACCACATATTCCAATTTCTATATCCCAAATGAATTCCTCTATTAATCTCTGGATTTCCTCCAAACACGTGGTTTTTCATCTTGCATGTGTACGTATGTGTGTGGCGAGAAAATAATTTATAAAATAGATTCTATGATTCACAAGAGATTCGATCGGTTCCCAATAGCTTGAATCTGTACATAGATATATATTTGGATGGCTCTTATTGACGTAGGTACTATTACATACATGGGATTTGCATAGACACAAGTGTGGGGATACATGGGTGATGAAATAGAATGTCTACAGTTGGCTAAATCGCAATTAGAACAACGAAACATTATCTCTATAAGTGAGTTTATCATGTTGATGTTTTCACAGCTGCATTTGCATACATAGACATAGAAATACTATAGCATTTTCCTATAAATGCTACTCTCCATCATAATGTCGTATGATTTAATTTTTTTATACCATAACATTTTTGGTAGGAAACTTATACTATTCCTTGATTACTGGAAATATTTCCTTTAAGGATATTTTATACAATAATAAATAGAATAATAATATGGCCCTACTAATGACTTTCTGAAAAATCAGTCTGAATAATAAGGAAATAATTTTAAAAAATACCAAAGACGCGTCTGTATTGTAGGTCTATGTCATCCAACGATATAGACTGTAAACCATGGATCTTTACATCTCGTCTGGAATCTATTGCTATGAGGATATATAGCCGTATGTATTATTATAGCAAGGATCCCTTGCGTAATAATGTTAGAAAGCAAATAAAAATTTAATTTATTCGAAGCCCCTGTAAATAATTGCTGGAATATTGTTTCCCTCCAGCCGCACGACTCTCTCTCAAATTTCTCTCTACAACAAATTTCTTCACAAACTTGTATATTTGCTTTAGTAAAGTAATTATTATTGTATCTCCAAGGAATTCCTTCATATACATATCAAGACTATGTGGAGAAGCTCCGTAAGATATCCAATCATGAGTAAATGGCTTCATGATCTGTAAATCTTTCATTGTGTAGTTTATGATTATGATTTGTGTAAAGTATAAGTAAGTATTGTATTATATAGATTGAAGGGATAAGGGATGGTCCGGCAGAGTAATATATTGCTTGGAACAATATATATATATATATATACATATATGTATTTTGTGCACAACAACAAATAGGATTTTCTTATCTGGGGTTCATTTGAGTGCAGGAGTGGAGTAGCTTAAAATATGAGGAGAATTGCCTCAAATGTAGTAATAGTATATGAGGATGGTGGAAGAAAAACTGAGCTGTTCTGGAAGTGCATCAGAGCAAGAATAAATGTTGTAGGGTTCAATTTGTAAGGAGACTTGAGTAATTGTCAAAATGAAGTTACTTTTGTATATTGTATATATGGACAGGACTTGCTCTTAAAGTTTGGGACCTTTATTGGTGTTGGATTTCTTGGTGGTTGTTCGAATGCAGTGCAATGTAATATTGCGTCTACTGTGTTCGTGTCCGGATTTTTTCCACACTCAATCCTTCCTATATCCAGTTCCTTCTCGTTTACATTGCGAGTGGTGCTGGTTGTATAGGAGTATATGCGGTAATGGTTGGAGCGTGGAAGTACACAATTGGATAACATTTTAACACTAATGCAATCAAGTGAGCTCCTGAGGCCGAGGCAGTGTAGTTTGGAAGAGGAGATGAGGTTGTAAAATTCAATCCATGATTTTTAGTGGGGAGAATGAGAGAGAGAGAGAGAGAAATGAGATAGAATGGAATCGATGGAAAAATATTTTTTCATAAAGCTTATATTACATAATAATAACATAAAAAGCTTCTTCTTCTAAGGATATAGGAAAAGTTAGAGGATTTACTAAGATTCTCATTATTATACATATATATGGACTTATGGGGAAAATATATGTAATATTCCCAGTCCTAATAACTTGGACAGAGCACGCCCTCATCCTCTCATTTTTAATCTTACTCTCAAGTCATAGTACTCGTAGAGAGTCAGTTCCATGTAACACTACTGCAAAAGTCAGAGATCTACCGGCCGCCTTGGCTTATGACTTTTCAGATGACACGAGAGGGAAAAAAATTGGATTGTAAATCTTATGTGGTATATATATAGTAAAAATAGGTAGAGAGCTATATTAAAGTATATACGTGTGTATATTAATTTCCGATTTAAACTGCGAGCTTCTCACAGTAAAATATTGCCTAAAATGTGTGCAAGGAGCGTTGGTTGTTCATTTTTAATGGAACTAACTCATATACTCTTTCATTCAATCTGATTACGTGGGATTATCCTGATTCCTATTTAAGGCTATGTATAATTTTCCTATACTGTAGATACACACATTTTCTATATATCTCCCCCTACCAATGCCAAACCCCTGTTATTATTTTAGTTGTACCACAACTTGGAAATTGTAAACAGGGTATGGAACGTGTTGGGAAGAAAACCAAATGGATGATGATGGTTGGTGGAGAGAGAAAAAAAGCGTTTGAGGAAGGGAAATTAATTCATGTACGTGTTTATTATTTGCGTCAATTTGACAAGGTGCCTCACATAGAACTTCCCACGAGTCAATTAACCACATCATTTAGTAAAAAAAAAAGTATCTTCAGCCCAAATTTGTTTTTTTCAGCTGTTTTTTCCTTTTTGTTTCTTATATTATTCTTTATACTGCCCATAATAATAATTATTAATACTCCAGTAAAAACGTGAGGCACAGTTTTTTTCTGTCAAATCAGTTAAAATTTTATTTCTATTTATTTGGTAATTAAAAATTTTCCTTAACGTGGACGGTGGTGGGAAGATTTTCAAAATCCTACACAACTGGTATGAATGAGTTATTACTCGTAGATTTTGTTATCGTCATGGTTTTTTCTCCTTTATATGATTTCCAGCAGTGACCAGAGAAGATGAACAGGAGGGATTTTGTTATAGGATCCTTTATTTACTCTACATGTCATTAGTATAGCTTTGTTTTGTCTACTTTGGCTCGCATCATACGTAAGTATAGGATATTGAGGTCACATGAATTACTCTACAGCTTAAGAGTGTGGTAATTTTTAATGTATACTCCCCCGTTATATAGTTTTATGGTCTATGCAACGTCGTTAAAATCATTGGCTCCCCATCATTTTATTCTGCTCATGTTTGCATTATATATAAATTGAAAAGTATAACTTTTTAATTCACAGCATATTATTTCAGCTGAATTAATGAGTCTTGAATTTATAGCAATGAATATAATATGCACGCACCCATGACATAAACAAGGGGATAATTCCATGAGTCTTATTCATTCCTCAATTATGTACTATTTTTACCTTCTTCTTCTTCTCCTTCTTCTTCTGCTTGAGAAATCAATGGATGACAGAAATAGGATTCCTTGGAAACGATAATTTTTCCAAAAGAAAATTCACATTGATTTTTCCTTGTTCAAACGTATGATAATGAATAAAAAGCTATTTTGAAAATAATGGGTGTAATCATAAGTGCATATCGTCAGGTAAATTCCAAAAGAGGCTATAATTTTCGTAACGTTATGGGAAAAACAAAATTATAGCCCCTTTTGGAATTTAGCCGACGATATACTCTGCAATTGAGAAGTAATCTTGTGCATATGTACATGTGTGTGATTGATAGCAATCAACGGAGTGGTACTTGGACGAGCGGTCAATTAATCAATTTATTGGCTCTTTTTCATCTGCTATTGATCCTCACGAGCATGGCTTTTTGCGCGTGCTCTTCCAACAACAGGAAATATATAGATTTATCAGGGGAGTTGAAGTCAACACTTTACACTTTGGTCTGGTCTGTTTTAATTTGATCATCTTAACCAACTTTGGACTTAATTCAGTTATCGGAGAGTGTGTGCGAATTGATAAAATAGATGTTTGATTACAAGTCGGAATTTTTCTAGGAGAGGATAAATAACAAATGTGTAAGAGAGACTAGAGAGAGAGAGAGAGAGATAACAATTATCATTTTATAAAACAAGCCATGTCTGTAGAATCTCCTAATATCTATCCAAGTTAAATGAGGCGAAAAACCAACAACGTAATTTTTACAGTCAATGACATATCTAAGCTTTGTTTTTCTCCCTAGCCTTAAAAATAAATGAGAGTGATATGAAGCCATACTGATTACAATTATTGCCTTGTGTCTGCATGCCCAAACACATTAGCCATTATAATCCCTAGACATTCGCACAAATATGCAATAATTCAAATGCAATACAATAACCTACTCATCAAATTACCTGTGTAATGCTTACGCTCTTTTTATCACATCCAGTGAGTGATTTTCATTGGAAGCTTATCATCTATTTTTAAAATACTAGTAATTCCTCTGAGAGACACGTTGCGAGTGAAATATATGGTAATGTGTGAAAAAAATTACCCTTTTAAATTGTAATAATTATTTTTGATACTGTGAATGATGACCTGAATAGATTATGAGAATAATAATTCTATTAATGAAATAATTATTTCAATCAAACTTTTTAATTTCCTCTAATTCTTTCCACGATTATTTTCCTCACAATAATAGGAAATTGTTTTTTTTGGACATGATTTTTTTCGTAGCTCATAGAAAGTCTGTTATGAGTAAAGTCGGTTATACGTAAAAACCCCCTACGTATTGAAAATGTATCAAATGAACCGTAGTAGTATTTGCCAATGGATGACGGAGTTCACGGGAAGAGTAAAGTCGTAGTATTATTATGATCCCCGAAAAAAAAGTAAACAAAAACCCTGTTACATTTGAGTTGTGTTGTTGAGTGTAACGGAAAAAAAACTAATACGTAGAGAGATTACAGTTATTTGCGTAAATAACAGCCAAGAAAAAAAAACAGGATGCAATCTCTTCTCTTCTCGTGTAGTAATTGAAATCATACTGCATCACAGCTTCTTGAAATGTTAAAAATAACTCGAGTAAAAATAGAGTGTAGTAGTAGTTATACCTGCTACTCTTTCCAATAGCCTAACCTGCCTCATACATAAGTTTTAAAAAACATGACACGAGGAAAGAATGACTGTGACCTACACACTAGTTTAATATATTGTCATCATTCTCTCTACATATAATAACTTATTGCACGGGAGCAGTATTGTAGGAGCAGTGCAGTTTGCAGAGAGAATTCTTTGGATTTCAATAGGCATAATTTTTTGTAGGGAAGTAGTAGTGTGCTCTGTGCTCTTGCCACGTTACACAGACTCCACCATTGACTACGTATTAAAACAAATAATAAATCCGCTGTATATAATCCCCGTTTAATAGGAAACGCGTGTAAATAACGGAATATATGTAGGAAAGCAAAGTACTAAAATGCATTAGAACTTGAATTATTTAAGACTTGGAGATAAAATCATAATCTCGTGACGACGTACCTTCTACACTGAAATAATCAAGACCCATAAAATGATCCCAAGACTGAGTGTAAATGTCCCTCTGTAACGTGCGTTCGTAATGAGAGTGTTAGAGAGAGAGAGAGAAAAAAAAACACACAAACATTATCTAATCTGAAAAAGTTTAAAAACTTGAAATAATCATATATCGGTCTGGGTCAACAAGGCTTCCTACTGTTCACAACAGTTTTCTTGTCTCTCCCTCTACAGTATACACACTCTCTTTTAAAGGGAGAGTAGAGAGCTGATTTTGTACCCTCGCATGGATAAATAAAATATTTTCCTCCAACCATGGAGATTATGTCAACTGGACCACATCAACCTGATTTTTAAAAGTAGAGGGATGATAACATGGAGGAGGAAGTACAAAAAAATGATATGAGTCAAAATGAGTTTGAGAGACTTTACAGCCCCCGCACCTCATCAGGGACATGGATGATTTGAGAAAATAGGGCACGGCGGACGCTCTCTCAGAAGAAACTGGAACATTATATTATATATGTAGAGTGTCTGGTTGCTACCCTTGACAGGGAAATGGTAAAATAGGTCAGAGTCAGAGCAACCATGATATTCAGCAACGTGCTTTTCCTTCCTTCAATCCAAGAATGTAGGACAGTAGAGCTCATTCCAGAATCCCGGGTAACCTACTTTCCCACATACTATACTTCGTTCTCATTTTCTTTCTCCCCCCTTTTTAATACTCTACCTATATAGAAAGAACCACCGTATGTGTATATACATAGACAGTACCTTAGCAACAACAAAAAAACTTTCTTTCCCCCATCATCCTATACCTGTAGATTTTCTCTGAGAAAAAATGGGACTTCAACCAAAAGTAGGTAAGGAAAGATCCTGCGGGATATTTTTCTTCTTCCCTTTATCGGAGAGAGAGAGAGAGGAAACATGGGTGAAAGTATAGCATAGGGAAAATAAAAAACACAATTGGAGCGGGAAATGACGCAGTTTTGTGGATAGAGCCGAGAAAATATTAGG
>JAQFXU010003048.1:0-17764 GCA_034693705.1 Spatulosminthurus flaviceps | reverse complement strand
TAGGTTGTGTGTAATGAGGGCATTCAAACATTATGTGGAAAATATCTTCACTTTTGCCCATGTTACACACTTCGCAAGTATCAGATGGATTTTCTCCTTTATTTTTCCAGAACCTATTCATCCCATTTAGTTTTACTTATGTACCTTTTATACAAATAAAGGGTACTCCAGTACGTATATTCTGAATAAGTTTTTGCATATTCCACGGTATGTTGAAAGTGTAAAATTCACTAAGTCCGACTTTAGTCTTAATTTCTGAGTAATGCTTCAGACAGCGGCCTTCAACCATACTTTTAACATCTTTGTTTACTAAATATTGATTGTATTTAGCAATAAGGGTCGAGTAATTTGATGCGAGGTATTGAACGTTCATATTTTCAAACTCATTGGATAAGTTGGCCTCTACAAACATGTCCCTGACTCGTTGCCACCAGTTAAAAGACTGCCTATTAGTGTTTTTGATTTGTTCTTGTAAGCAGATCTTACTCAGAGAAGTTTCTGATTTATGTAGGATTCTCCAGATGAAAAGCAGGGTCGCCCTGAAAATGCTTGCTTCAATATTTTGAGTGTCTGTTTCCAGTCTTAGGATATATGATGGAGTCAGGTTTGTAACGTTGCATAATCTTCGCAGAAATTTTGTCTGAAATTTCTCTAGTTCTTCACGATATTCAAGCGACCATATTGGGGCACAGTATAGGATGATGGATCTTACGAGTGAGCCAAAGAGGTTGGTGGCAACCTTGACGTTAGCTGTTCTGCTCTTGTAAAGTAGCTGGAAGAGTTCCTCCTGTGCAGATTTTGCTTTCTGAAGAAAGTGAGATTTCGCCATGCTAAATTTTCCTGAATAGTGGAAAGGGACTCCGAGGTACGTATAGCTGTCTACAACTTCTATTTTCTCCCCTCCCCAAAGAAATCTTTCCCCTTTCTTGATGTGGTAGCTATTGCGGAAAATTACGATTTTAGTTTTTCCTAGGTTGACCTTCAAGTGATTTTCTTCAAAGAATTTTCTTAAGGTCCCTGAGCGACCTAAGGTCTCCGCTGATTTTACCCGGAAAAAAGGTTTTTAAGAAAACTAACACTTTGTCTCATTTTGCTCAATATTTTGCCTCAAAAGCTAAAGTTTCAAATTTCAGTCATTTGAATCACCCAGTACTGAGGTATAGCTGTAGCCACTTAGAAATGGAAAAATTTCCCCTGCCGGGGGGAGTGCATGTAGGAATTTTTTCATTATTTTTCCCGAACCTAACTAAGTAACCCCAACAACAAAAAACATATTTTGATCACTTCCTGCACCCTCGGGTAACGCCGTGATTGGTCCTTGAAATATAAGCTCTAATACTCTGTGTCGGTGGTACGAATTCTTATTGGAATTCATTTATGAACCATTTTGCCAGTTTGCACAGTTTTCATTAGGAAAAATATTGAGGTTTGAAATAAAACGCTTGGCTTTTAACCACTAGGATTTTAAAAACGAGCGTTCATGAAAGAAACGTATAGTTTCTGATAATCTTCGTTCTGGAGTAAATTCCAGTGTAAATACAATCAAACACTCTTGTTTAATTACCAGATTCGGAATTCCAACGAAAATTCAATTCAATTATCTGTGCTTTACGCCAATTCGATTTCAGACCCCAATAGCTCTCGACTTTTTTTCCTGATTCTATTCTATTTCGGCTTTTCAAAATGTTGGGATATAATTTAAATTCGGATTCGAATTCTCATCCCTGTTTAACACAACAACCTGTATACCTGTGAAATAGGAAAGAAAATATGTATACTTAACTTTAATGACTTACAGAGGTTCATACGTCTCCTACTATGTATTAAACCTTCCGCGAAACAACGTCTTTAAAGGAAATATAAGAATATTGTATAATTTTTATTGGCCGCAGTCACGTTCATTATTAGCCCCCCAGCATTCCGTAGTCAAGGTCTGGAGTTCCATATGTTGTTTTTACCTGTATATTTACTATATTTAGGATTTATTTTGGGTCTAAATCAGAATGAAGTCTTTCGATTCCTCGACATTATATTCTCCTGTGCAAAGGAAAGTGATGTAAATATATGCAAAAAACTTATTTGCATTCTCCTCTGCAACTTCAATTCATCGAAGGGAAAGTCGATAATTATAATGCTACTGCAGTTTACAACTTCCTCCATAAAGACGAACGCTCCCAGACTCTATAGTTGCGGGTCCGGTATTTCGTCGAAGAATCCCCAAAAAAATGTTTATTGATCCAAATTGCCCTTTCTTATAATAATAAACATTTTCACATCCATTTTTACCAAAATATTATCATGGTCTCTATGATTTTCTACGCTTTATATCAAATAATACCCTACAAGGAATTCTGTAGAAAAAGTACTAACACAAATGGTCAGAGCAAACATGTATATAGTAAATACCAAGGTTACATAATACTGGAATTTGGTTGAAAAACAAATCCCTCAAAAACGAATATTAAAATAACAAAATGAGATGTGTCCCCTTGAACCAGATTGAGTGTAGATTATTTGTTAGGAATTTCCTCATCTCTCATCTACACATGCACATTTATGTATTTCCACTCGTATGATAAAATGATAAAAATATGGTGCAATAAAACCACACCTTGAGGAAAGAACTCTCAAGGACTATAAATTAAGGACAGAAGACGAAATGTATGAAAAGAAAGTAAAGGCTCAAAAATAGCTTGAAATAAAATATTTAAAGAATTTTGAAAACAAAACTCTAATTACAACGGAAATCCCAGGGCTGTCCAAAGATCCCTAGTCTGAGAAAGTATATATAAAATATATGTAGAAAGAGTAGTATACTATACTACTGGGGCCTGTAACAAATTAATAGTGTTTGTTACAAGCCTTTCAAATCTCCAGGACATTTCTTTGTTAGTTAGGAAAAAAATATAAATAAACGTTAAGGTTACATTTGTACCTTGGCTGGAACGTATCCGGTTGGACCAGGCTTAGAAATTTCTGGTCACCATATACATATACACCGTGTTCCATATGTGCCATTCCAATTTAGGAACGTGAAGAAGAGGAAAGCTAATGCAACATTAAGTTCAGCAAGATACTTTCCTTTTGCATGTCAAGGATTATGTAGTAACGATCTGTCACGATAGCATACGATTAGCTTCACTTCACAAATATACATTACATATATAACATAGAAAGGTTAGTAGAAAGGCAGGTTCTGCTTTTGCGGTATGCTACAAACGTTTTTCTTATCCGAGTATTGTGTGTATAATATATGTAGGAAGGTCGATGACGCTAGCTTATTTTATTTTCTCCAATATAACCCGACTCTAGCAGAACATGTCAATGGCCGCTTTTACTAAAGCTAGTATGTATATAATATATATGTACTTACCCGGAGTTATTCAAAGAAAAAGGAGAAATCGCATCTACGTTCAATGGATACGCTCGTCTCTTTCAGTTGTGCTCTTGACGTGGGAAGAGGTGGACGTAAACAAGTTTCCAGCATGACAAGGACAAGGTAGCTATAAAGCCTTCGTATTTTTCCATCCTTTTTCTGATAGTATATTCGTGTGCACAGACCATTTTTTCCTTGTTAAAAAGTTATCAGTCAACCAAAATCCGACGTGTCATCCACGCTTTTTGCTGTCTCGATCTCTTGTCACAAAATTTCCTTAAGCTTTAAAAATTACCTTGTGCCTTTCAAAGTTTCTTGACTTGAGCAATTTTAATACACCCAATTGCCTTTTATAAACCGTCTCTTTATCTCTTTAGTAGGGATCAATTTTTGTTATGGGTATATTTCTGAGCTTTTACTCCCATTATTTGTAATACCACGTCAGAAAGAACATTTATCCAATTATTTTCATAAAGGTTGCAGACACCAGGCTTTATTGTCGACAGGTAGAGACGTAGAAAATACCAAGAACTTTCCTTTGTACTTTCACTCACAATCAGAATTAATTACTATTTTTTCTCACAACACATTCATCCATGTGTTTTGTCTGACAAGCTATATGATTAGTAGGAGGTACGACTCGGCAGTAGACCCGATACTTCTTTAACATTTTTCATATGTTAAAATTCCGGGGATTTTCGCCGGGTAAAATTCCAAAAGGCAGGGAGAAAGCATGAAATGATAGTAAATACAATTGTTTACATTTACCAAGAAACTCATTTTATTCTGATTGAAAATATACATATTTGAAATTGATCCATTCTTTTGTTGCTCTTTCGAATAGAGGAAAAAATAGTGTTTTAAAACAAGTAAGGATGTACATGCTTTTTACTTCAATTTTAAATGCATATCTTACATACATAGAGTATCATGTCAGACAAACACGTTCCCTTCTTATGACACGTCCCCACGTTCAATGGGAGTTTTCTGTCGTGCATGAATAACGTATATGTAAATTTCAACTCATTTATTCTTCATACTGTTTTCTTGATCTAGGTAATGTGTCCTATACCGTCTTAAAGTAGATGTTCCCTTTAAAATTCATCCTATATACAAGCGAGCTATTCATCCAGTTCAGACGTGCTTTATCACTGCCGGGAGCGGAGGACTTTCACCCGCATCTTCATTCTCAAGACTCTCAAGGATTGACTGACTGACTGCTTCTATATACTTCTCCAAAAGGCAGGAATTAAAATATCAACATTTCACATTATAGAGTATGATACAATGTAAGCATATGATCCTCTTTGAGTCGTTTTCCTTCTTTACTGTGTACAAAAGTCTTAGGGGCGCCAGGGGAATTACTAACAAATTGAGCACTGATGTACAACTGCATGGTGCTTAAAATAAATTATAAATTTTCATGAAGGTCTTTCTGACATTTAAATGTCATTTCCTAGTGAGAGTGATTACTATACTAATGTATTAATTATTGCTCTAGGATAATTAGTTAATAATTACTTACTTTTTTCCAAGTAAACATGATGAAGGAAATGAGCTACGTAATTATTATAGCTCATCAACTTCACCTAATTAGCTATATTCAGGGATGAGATTTTCGCCGATTGTGATGCAATGAGGTGAAAGCGAGCAGTTGGAAAAGGTGGACATGCATTTTTATATACTTACAATAATTTAATTTAATCATGTATTAACGTAGAAACTATACTAAAGGGCACATTTCAATTCAGGGAAAAAATTATGTAAATTCTAGTAATAAAAAGCTTTTGTATGTTGATGTTAAAAAAGCTGCATAGCAATACGCGCTAAAGGTCTTCCAGTTAAGGGAGAGCATATAGATAGTTTAATGGAGGGACCGAGTCTTAAGTAAAATTAGTGGTATGGAAGTAAACGACATAAAAGGAACAAAAGTATATGTATATCTTATCTTGGAAGGATTTTTCCATTTGCTTACCTTTAATAAATATACGGGTTTAATAGAACACGCAAAATTACCTTGTACGTGTATGTTTTGCTTGATATTTTTAGCATGTGGGTTTATGTTGAGACTTCGGCGGTGTAGGCAGAGAAAGAAGAAACGATTGCTTTTGGGCTTGAAGTTTGAAGTGAAAGACTATAGGAGGAATTGAATAGAACATAAGGGATATTGATAACACCGGGAACGGAAAGCTTTATGCAAGTGGGGTGTGTTTATGTGTGTGTGTGTGTGCACACTTGGATAATTACATTGTCTAATCGGATAGATTGCTAGATCCATTTTCATAAGCTAACACTAGCGTAGGTTGATACTTACATGAGAGACAAGGTACACAAGGGAAAAGGATATTGAATTTTGTCATCCTATGAAATATTGAACAATTGTACCCAATGGGAGCTTCATGTTCAGACCTACATTTAATCCACTAAAGGAATAAGGTAGACAGACGGGGTAGTAGTTTCGTCATAATCCTTACATCCAGTTCTTCTCTGTTGCTCTTACTAGATGCAACGTCCGCGAACCTCTATGACAAGGAACGAGGAGCAAATGATGTCGAAAGCTCGGAGTGATATCTCGAGGACTAGTGACCCAGTTGAGAAGCTTAGATGTCTCTGTCTTGCAAGAGGATCTACTGGGATTTTGGGCTTGGGAAGGTTCGTTTTTCTGTACAAATAATATTATTATCCTTAACAGTAATAAATGTTTTTAGATTTTAACGTATGCAGTAAAATCATAAAGGTAAAGTCATTATGAAGGTAGACATAATTAGCAATAATGTCCAATGTTGTGGCCGGAGTGATACTTCACAATGATTTTATTTCATACAGAAATTTTAACTGTGTTACTTGTTCACCTCTTAATATTAAAATTCCTGTCAAAATCTATCTAAACATGTAAATAGAAGTGTAACTTCAAGAACTACATTAATCAATCCTTTTTGCATATGGAGGTTTCATGCGAGTCAGAGGTGACCTCGGGTCGGAAAATTTTAGGAGCTATTCCTACTAACTTGACCTTATCATAAAATTTCAAATTTGAAAAAACGTGATGATGAACTTAACTTGCGCATGAATGGTTACGGTTGCGATGATTAATTCAGATTTTATAGGTAGGATTTTTAAGGGACGAATTTCATTTCATTTCATTTAGTTTTATTAAGGTTTTCAATAGAGGTTTTTTAATAAGGTTTTCATTAAGAATTCAAAACCCCAGTAACAACAAAGTCTAACTTACAAAAATTGGGTCGTGACCTGAACTTTTAACCAAACCTGGACAACAGGTCAAACTTGAAGCAATATAAAATTATCTGAAAAATATATATTCCATTTCAGTTAATGTCATTTGAGATTTTGAATATGTAAATAATTACGAACGACAAAGATTCCGGGCATGTGTGTAGTAGCTTATAAACCAACTTTAGAGGTTGTAAATTCTCTCATCTAAAATTCAAATCCAAATTTTATTACACTGCCCGTGAACGGGTATTATTAAAAATCAGGAATTCAAACCTGATCCGAACAGTTCTTACCTGGGCGTGAGTGCAGCTCTGAATTGTGAGTTCGTAGGCTTTGTTCGTGACCTCGCAGATAATTATCCGTAGGACCGGAAAGGGGTGTAAAGATGTAGTTACCATATATGTAAGCCTTCATTTAATTGCCTAAGCTATGCATAGTCTCGAGAGCAATTATTTACAATGATAAACATTAGGGACTACCATTAATCCGTAGGCGCTCCCAGACCACAGTTCGCTTTTTCTTACTCAAGGTCCATATACCATACAGGAACAATTCTGAGGGAATGAAAAAAATTATTATTGTTGTTTTCTAATTTCTGCATGGCATGTTTTTCTTAGGATATTTCGACGGATGGATGATGATGGAAACCGGAGTTTAAACTTTGAAGAGTTTGCTGAGGGAATGCGAGACACTGGTATGGAATTGGACGAAGCGGGTTTGAAAGAACTCTTTGGAGTCTTCGACCGTGACAAAAATGGATCTATAAGCATAAATGAGTTTCTCCTTGTAGCGAGAGTAAGTGGATTTTAAATTCAATGGCCCTGTGGATATGAAATGTTCCTACGAACAAGGAAATACAAAATCTTAGAATATGGAAATACAATTTCCCTAAAATAATTTCTATTACTCCCATTCCCAGTAAATCCATCCATAAGTGCATTACAAACTTCCTGGAAAATATGCTATTTAGCAAAAACTATACATAATGCTAAAAAGCCCCATAACATTGATAATCATAAATTCAGATCGATACAGAAAGCAAATACCCTACAAGTATTGACATATCCTTATATGCAATTATGTAGCTCCATATGATGATATTGTTTGCCCCCATGTAAGTACTAAGGATAAATTCAAAGTACAACGTTTCTTCCTACTAAAATATTCTAAACCAATACAATGAGTGTCTTTATAGTGACAGGAAAAAACCGATCCCTGATAAGATCTTATTGGTCATGAGTATGAATATAATATAGCATAGTAGTCGGGGGTATACATTAATAGGTAATAAAAGTTGAGAGCATATCATAAATTAAATATGTACATTATTTTATTTTATTGATGTTTGAAGCCGCCAATGAATGCCAATCGTCAGAAGTTAGTCAACGATGCTTTCAAAAAACTGGATAAGTCCGGAGACGGGGTGGTGACAGTTGATGATTTAAAAAGTGTCTACAATGTAAAAAACAACCCTCGTTACTTGAGTGGGGAGGAAACGCAGGAGCAAATCCTCAACCGTTTCCTCAAAAATTTCGAAGAGGAAGGAATCGTGGATGGAAAAGTATGTAATAAATTATATTCTTCCTATGGTCAATCTAGAGTAAAATTTTATCATCCTTTTATTATTGACGTTAATAATGATATTATAGCATTAGATCAAATTACTTAGTCAGTACTATTTGACTGTCGTCAATAATTCTGAAATATAGAACAGTAGTTTCTCTCAGAAAAAGCAATTTTCAATTTTTTGGATTTTTCCTCTCATTTGACAGGGATGGCGTTCCTCATTATTTTTTTCAGAGCCCAATGTATTGACAAAAATATCCTTTTATTGTTCTCGTGAAGAAAAAAACTTGAGGACTACAATAATATTATACGAACATATAGGGAACAACATAAACTTATTGGTCACTCGAAGAGTGAAACGAGCGGACTTGCACGTATTGTCAAAGTTGGGACAAGCGAATAGCAAATATTGATTCCTTAGTTCATTGAGTTGACTTGTATAATAGTGATGTAAGGAGGGAGGGCTAATCGTATGTGAGCTACAAAATGTACTGGACGTAGCGCAGACATGTATGCATAATAGATTCTTATTGAGAGAAAGTACCTATATGTCTATAAGGTTAAGAAGAGATGTAGTGAGAGTAAAGAAATAGACGGTGGGGTCGGTCTGAGAGGAAATTATTATTGTGTGGATGTGAAAGTGGACACTTGTAATTGTAACTGTGAGACATATCGCTTGTTGTCTCTCGCTTGACGAAAGCTTGGTCTCAATTCATTGTCCTGTACTGTAGGGAGAAAGATAGAGACTGAACAGGTGCAGCTGATACAATATCTTTTGATGGTCAGAGGATACTTATATTTTGGAGATGAGTGGGAAAGTAAATGTTATGTATGATTTTGAAATATTACAGGTTACACTAGATGAGTTTATGGATTATTACGCTGGCGTGAGTGCATCGATCGACCACGATGCTTATTTTGACTTAATGATGAGAAATGCTTGGAAATTGTGAGAGCAAGTGGACACACATCCTGTTTATAGTTTCATGCAAATCTTCATGTATTACAATTATAATTATTATATGCGTAGATATGTCTCCTGTATATATTTCTACGACTATTAACCAACCAGCAAACCAATCTATGCATTCTTCTTTCATGATTACAATAGCTTTTACTGCCTTATTTCTCTTTATATCCTCATCGATCCATTGATAGTTGCTGCCACAATTGACATTATCCTTTCATTATTTCCTAAAGCTTTGCTATGCATACAACATGAAGGTGTAAAAACTCTGGGAAATGACATGAACAATTTTTAACAACCTTTTTGCATGAAATGCTGGCAGAAGACCCTCGTTTCATCATTACTATATTTGCATGCCTTATTTCAAGAGATAGCAACTCAACTTCTGCCATTCTACTAATTTTTTATGAGCAGATTAATAATCATGTATTAACGTTCTGTTTGTTGTACACTAAAAAAATTTTGTATTTCTTTGGATGTAATTGATTCCAATGTGGAAGATTATTTTTAGTTCCTTTCTTTCCCTTCATTTATTTTTAAATATTTACCTGGAATACAAGGTGCTAAAAAGAAATGGGAATGATACTTAAAATTATCCCTAAAATAACGGAAGATTTTCTGTATTTTGAGTAGGACTTTTTCTGACGCAATTAACTATGTATTACTGAGCAGCCGGACGAAGGGAAATCTCACATGGTATAACTATCTAAATAAAATTGCCGTATAATTTTTATTTATGTGCAGATTGTTTGCATTTGATTTGATGTGACTTATTCCTATGCACTCGCATGGAATTTGGCAGAAAAGTCAATTTGCTCGTAAATAATTTAACATAAGTTATCCCACTCCGAAAATACATACTATTTTAACGTTATAGTTTACGTCGTATGTAATATATTCATTAAAAATTTGAGACTTTTAAGAGTAATATGTAATTATCCCTTATTTGCATGCAACGCAATTTTCCAATATATTGTGCAAAAAACCGTTCCAAAAAATATGCAAAAATAATGGTTTGCCATGTAATGCAATTTGACATGTGGCGGGTAATGAATCCTAATAATTATTGTTACAGGTTTTCCCTTTCCCATTGGGACAATCTAATAAGTTGTAATAATTATTATTAAAATACGGAGCATATTTTAACTATGTGAATTTAATGATTATATGGAATTTTCCGATACTGAAGAATACGGAAGTATGTAGTTTTTGTTCGGGTGTGAGGTCTCCTTTCACTACCTCATTTCTTTAGTAAAAACATAGGTACTTACCCTATATAAGCTTGTTGTCGACTGGTATATTCCGCGTAATAGGTTGAGGTAAAATGCACATTTATTATTTAGATCCCTTTGGCAAACACATATTCTTACATGGAAGTAAATTATTATTATTACTCATGGGACTTGTACGTTAACTCTTATGAATTCGGATTAATGTAATAATAAACGAGATGATTAATGTCTTTCATCGATTGGTTCATTGACTAACAAGTCTATTGTAGTATTTACTTTCTTAATGTGCTCAGCACTGAATTGGCAAATTGACCTCTACTTAATCATCCAATGTAATCCATTTAGGTTGAGGAAGGAGGAATTTGGACAATGATGTGAATGCAGGATGAAGAAAAAATTATGGTGGAGGGGATATTTTTTACGGAAGATCTTTTAATTTTCAACGATTCTACTTACATTGCAAAAGAAATGTGTATCAGGTGTTGTTTACAAGTTGGAATTGTCTAACGAATGATTTTTTTTGTAGAGTGAGGTACAGAGACAAAAACTTGGCTAAAGTTTTTTTATTTGTATATCTTCTGTACTAAATTATTGTCTTGAGGAAAAATGGCAGAGGTGACTGAAGGGAATGGCTTTTGGTGAGGTCCAGGGAGCTATTGAAGGGACAAAAATGATCAGGTTAAAACATATGAATTTAAAACTGACATGTAATTATCATCAAGTTAGGAGAGTTTGTATATTTTTGTTTGGTTTTTTACCATGATAAAAAATTAAGGGTAACAGCAAAGCAGAAGTGCAAAAAGAAACAAGGCGGATCTCATTCGCCTGGGTCCGCTGCAGCCTCAGACGCTGCTGCCTGCGACTGAGCTTGAGATGCTGAAGCGCTTGCTCCACCTTGAGCCCCCATGTCATCTTCTGGCTTGGCTTTCTTACTGCATAAGCACCCCATTTTAATTTCCGATTATGTGTCTACTATATTTGGTAGTCCTGAAAATGGAACAAATGTTTGATCAATTACAGACAAGTCCTGAGAGTATATTCATTTAAATATTACGGCTACTATAGATTCAGAGTCTAAGCGTCAAGTTTGTTTCTTCTTTGGTAGGTGAGCTAACAAAAATTACTTGGAAAATAAAGTACGGGGATTCCACCAACCTGGTCAGTTGCCTCCGTCAAGGGTGGTACAATCAGATGATTGAAGGTTTAAATAACAATTACTAGTTTGACAGAAACACTAGATGTATCAAAAATTAATTACACGGGTAGTTTTGTAAGGAGTAATTAGCATGCAGGCACTGATGGACAAAGAGAAGACCTGCACGATCGTCAGAAAATCATATCTACGGGACTAGGAGTAGTGACAGGTACAATGAGTCATGAATACTAAGGCTGAAAGCTTACGTATTCATAATATACTATGCTATTAAAATCAAGGTCCTAAAGAAATAGAAAGAAAGGATGCATATTCCATGTATAGAAATTATTATTTTTTCGGAAAAATACTGATACAACATAAAAGAATTCAAAGGGACAATAAAAACTTTTATCCTAAACAATGCTTTTTCCGATGCGTATCCTAGGTGATTTAAACCACTTTGAAAATACATGAAGTGAAAGTAAAATTGTCGTAAACTATTTATCATCCATTTAGCCATGACAGAATAAGTACTGATTTTATTAACAGTTAATTTAATTAATAAAATTGAGTAATTCACGTAATCACTACTCCTTAAGTCTTTTATTCATACACATTTTTTATGCTACCAGTGAGTTACAGCCTTTCCAAGTAATACGTATAAAGAATGTATTTTCACATAAAAGTTTCCTACGCCCTTCCCTGCCCTACAGTCACGTTACAGTCTCCTGATTACACACATGATAAAACGTGCAGTAAATTGACAGAAAAAGTTTACATTACAATATTATATAATATAAATATTAAAAATTGTATATCTGTTCGTTGACCAGAGGAAACATTTCCTGAGCACGGGTTACTACGTCGACATAGTACATATCATATTAACTAGATCACTTGGCTCGTACACAGAAACATTAAACAATTATTATGTGAAGCCCTATACAAAATTAAAATAATCTAGAGTCCATATCTCGCACGTCGTGTGTAAGGGGCCAAGTTAGTTTGGTAGGAAGACCTGGCAAGTTTTAACGATTGGCTCTCCGGTTGATAAAATTAAGAACGTAATGCTGCTTAAGTGTTTGTGCTTCAATACATTTAGTAGCTACATTTGCATAAATTTCTGCGGGATTCTTCGTCCCGTCGTAATCATACAGACATTGCATTTGATCACCGTACCTTGTGTTAAATAAAAACAAACAATTAGGCTCATTATTTAGGAAAATAAAAGATGAAATATCCAAAAGTACCAAAAGATACAAGGAGAGGCATTGGGTCCGTATGTGTCGAAAAGCAGTTTAATTAACTCATCACAGTCTTGAACGTCATCTTTAAAACTATAAAATAAATCGTCAAAGATAGTTAAATCACGGAAGGAAAATACTAGGGAATTTTTGCAACAGTGGCTAGTGGATTTTGCCATTTCTATAATTTACATGAACTCACTTGTAATTTGGTATTCTCCTAGTGTGCTCACAACGTTTGAGGGCTGTTTCTAGGTTAATGTCAAGCTTGACAATGATTGCAGGAATGATTCCTTGCTCCAGCAATACTTGGATTGAAATATCCTCCATTGGATACCCATCAAAAACACATCCATGATACTGGGCCCTAGAAACATACCAAATACTAGTTCTAACATGCATTTACAACCACATCATACATTACTGAAAACCCAAGTTCCTTGAAACAATTTATTTTGAAAATTTAATTGCCTCAAGTTGAAATAAATGGTTGCTTGCCCCTGATGCAAGATAAAGTACTCAGGGGCATTCAAATGCGTTTTTCATTCATGGATAACGGGTAAACTTACTCGGGCTCCAGCAGGGCAAAGTCCAAAGATCTGTAGTACATATAGGGAGGAACACTCTTGCCTTTTTTCAAATATGACAATACCATCTGGGAAAACCACATCTGTTGTGGTCCCTCGACAATCGTAGAATCTTCAAGCTCGACATTGGCAGCTAAAGCATGTTGAATTATTCGTTCAAGAACTTCATCCTCTTGTATGTTTAGTAATCCAAGGTAGTTGGCAATTCTATTTGATACTAATTCAATGCATAAAATACAAAGTCTCAAGCTTGTCTCTTATTTGAAATCCATTCATGCATATTTTGGAAACTTCATCTTTACATTCTGTTTTTCCTGACTTGGGTGGCCCCAACACCACCACATGGAAAGGTACCGCCGGTAGTGGGGTTAACTGTTGAGTCATATCCAACACTTGGTTTCGGAACGCATCCCGATTTTTTTCACCGGCTGTTAAATTGAATTCATTTAAATATTTTTAACCATTTTCTTCACAGCAGCAATTTCTATGCAGAAGCTTTTGTAATGTAAGCCAGATATAAAATACATTTATGGTTTATAGAATATACCTATAAAATAAACGTAGTTTCGATATAAAACTGGATATTTAGTTACTCCTGGAGCATTCCATAAGTTGAGTCCCTGATTGCCTTTTGAAACCTACGAAAAGGATTTAAATTGCTAGTAAAGCCTCTTTGCATATTTTAAAGCTGAATTGGCTCATATAGCTCTCCAATAGGTACCTCAACAGGGCAGAATCGCTTGAATCGGCTTAAATGGAAGTATCTTTTTTGAACCAAAGCTTCAGCTTGATTTAAATATAAGACGTGTGTACTTTCGAAGAAATTTCGTCTGGAAAATAAATGCATCAATATTTTTTTTTTTTAAATCTCGAAAGGTTGTTCCAGAAAGCGTAATTAAATATAATTAATACCTATATCGGAGCGCTGGGGTTATTTGCTTAATTAACTCATTTTTCCCTTCAAATAAACTCAAGTCCGTGTTAATAGACGTCCAAACAATCTTTGAATTATTCAGTTCAAACTACAAAAATACAACATTAATCGAATTTTGAAATCTTGACCAAGAATGTAAAATTATGTAAAGAAGGAAAACATGAAAACGGTCATACCTTCATATTTCGTATTAGCTGCGTAAAAATGTAATGGTAGTGGTAAATAACTTTCCCTGCCCGAACACAAATTTTGTCGGCATTGTTACACCAAATATCAATCTTCATGTCATCATCGGGCTGTAGATCTTGATACTGATTAGCTTCAATCTCTGCCCGCTTCTCATGATATTGGTGTGGATATAAGATTTTAGGCTTCGTTCTTTTATCCGAAGCTTTCTTTTTGAGGTTCCACAAGCGAACTGCTTCTCGGATGAGACGATTCCGACAAGTTTTTTTCCTACACTGGAATATTTAAATGAGAAAATTGTTCAATGGTCTTAACTGTTTACAGATTTTGCTTATTTGGTTACGAACTTCCAGAATATAAACTTTCTCCGGGTAGCAGCCCCTCTCTATCAAATACTGAACATCTTTGGCTGTGTTAGGGAATCCCACGAGAAGAAATCCTTTGGATTTGAAAGGCTCTTCTTTCCAAAGAGCGGGGATGAATTCATCCAAAACAAAGTAGGGAAGTTGGGTTCCGCATTCAAGAAATGCTTTCGCATATTGCTCCACATTTGATAGTCCATCCGTCTTCGCAATTTGTACGGCTTTAGTCTCGGTTCTATCTATGCTATCCATAGGATAAGAAGCTATCTCTGCTTTGGATAGCAAACCCATGGATCTGTACGCGCGGAGTTCGGCCTCTTTTCGCTCGTTTTGTTCCCTCAACCATTCTGCCTGTGGGTCCCAGTCCTCCCCGGCAATTTCATGATGCCGAGTCTCTTCAACCTCCCCTTCGACTGAGTCGCGTCCAGACTGAATTGGACTTCCGGGTAAGCTGAAATTTTTTATGTTTAATCTTAATCCTAAGTAGTTGTGACATTAAACTTTAAAACTATGTGGACATATAAAAATCTCCGTGACCATTTAAGGATTTCGCGTAGTGCGGCGTCAGGTCCCTCGTTAGTATATGATTTTGATATTATTTCAAAAAGTCTCACCAAAAAATTCAACCACAATAATTTCCACAAAAATATATTTCAAACAACAACATTTCGATCAATATATATTTCAACCCAAAAAAAATCAACCAAAATATATTTCAGTCAAAATATATTTCAACCAAATTAATGTAAACCAAACAAATTTAAACCAAAATATATTTCAACCAAAACATTTCATCCAAAACAAAATTCAGCCAAAGTATATTAAATAAAATAAAATAATTAAATATCGGGGCTTATACTCCAACCTCTACCTGTTAAGGTCTGTCGGAGTTGTCAACCATCTTAACCTTCATTAGTTCAGTTTATTTACAAAGTCCAATGTATGATATGACACTAACTATGAGTAACTCCGGCTTTGTGGGGCCATCATTGTAAACTCGCGGAGGCGGTCCTATGTCTGAGCAGTCAGGGGAAAAACCCAGTGGGAAAACCCCCCTTTCCTTTAATACCAACTACAAGCCACTCCGGGATTCGAACCCTGGACTCAGACGACACTCGTAAACGAGATCCTAGCCACTTAGCTATCAGGCGCCAACCGCCAAAGAGCTTGTATTCCTAGGAGCAACCCCGACTTTGCTCGATGGTAAGGGAATTGACCAAAATATTTTTTTTATTGTTAGGGGTACTTGGTAGGGTTTGGGAAAAGTAATAAAAAAAATTCCTACATGCGCCCCTCCGGCTGGGGGAATTTTCTGTTTTTCAAGTGGTTGCCACAATATCTTAAGCAATGGAACATCCAAATGACTTGAAATTTGAAACTTAAGCTTTTGAGACAATTTAAATAGGGGTCCCTATCGTTAGTTTTCTCGAAAACTGATTTTCGCTTTCCCGACTTTTTGAAAAACGGGACCTCTCTAGAATCACCCAAAACAACCACACACCAAATTTTAATAGATTCGGGCCATCAATGGCGAAGTTATGGGCAGGAAACCGAAATTGATTGTCGGGAATATTTCGAATCCAAGTTAAAACTTCTAAGCTTAAGTTTCAAATTTCAAGTCATTTGGATGTTCCAGTGCTTAAGATATTGTGGCAACCACTTGAAAAACAAAATTCCCCCAGCCGGAGGGGCGCATGTAGGAATTTTTTTTATTATTTTTCCCAAACCCTACCAAGTATACCCCTAACAATAAAAAATATATTTTGGTCGATTCCCTTACCATCGAGCAAACTCGTGGTTGCTCCTAGGAATACAAGCTCCGAAGTATATTTCAACCAATAATGTCTGAAAAATTTTTGCAACTATACATTGATTAGTTTCGGATGCATACGAATTTCAAAATGTTTTTCTAAAAAATTAGCATTGTAACTACTAAAATTCTTTTGAAAAATGTTACTAGCATTATTTAGTATAAGTAGGGTATAGTAAGTATGTGACAGGTCATTTATAATAGGGAATGGGATAAATTTAAATCTGCAGTATTTTTAAGGCGAACTGCAGTAATTTAATGGAAGCTGCAGTATTTAATGGAATCTGCAGTATTTTAATGAAAGCTGCAGTATTTTAATGAAAGCTGCAGTAATTTAATGGAAACTGCAGTAATTTAATGGAAGCTGCAGTATTTAATGGAATCTGCAGTATTTAATGGAAGCTGCAGTATTTTAATGGAAACTGCAGTATTTTAATGAAAGCTGCAGTATTTTAATGGAAGCTGCAGTATTTTAATGGAAGCTGCAGTATTTTAATGGAAGCTGCAGTATTTAATGGAATCTGCAGTATTTTAATGAAAGCTGCTGTAATTTAATGGAAGCTGCAGTATTTAATGGAATCTGCAGTATTTAATGGAAGCTGCAGTATTTTAATGGAAACTGCAGTATTTTAATGAAAGCTGCAGTAATTTAATGGAAGCTGCAGTATTTAATGGAATCTGCAGTATTTTAATGAAAGCTGCAGTATTTTAATGAAAGCTGCAGTAATTTAATTGAAACTGCAGTAATTTAATGGAAGCTGCAGTATTTAATGGAAGCTGCAGTATTTTAATGGAAACTGCAGTATTTTAATGAAAGCTGCAGTAATTTAATGGAAGCTGCAGTATTTAATGGAATCTGCAGTATTTTAATGAAAGCTGCAGTATTTTAATGAAAGCTGCAGTAATTTAATGGAAGCTGCAGTAATGTTTCATGAAATACTATGAATATGTGATACGGTGAATCATTGTACATAGTCGGGGTTGCCATTGCCAGTCGCTTTAGCAAAAATGCAAGATGATGATTTTAATCATTGATCTATAGTTTTAAAAACATTTTTTATTTCTATTTGCACTCATTATTAGTCTAATATTTTGCAGTCAGTAGTAATTAAATTACTAAGTAAGTCAGTT
>JAQFXU010003047.1:0-17765 GCA_034693705.1 Spatulosminthurus flaviceps | reverse complement strand
CCGGAAGACACCTCCAGCGTTTGCCCTTGTGCCAAGTTCAAATTTGGTAGTAACTACCCTGGTGTCTCCGGGCTTCGTGGATGTTGTTTCGAGATGTGCGGAAACTCCGAAATATAGTTATTAATGTAGATCGTGATTTTCTTAATTTTTTGGTTGTAGTATGTATCAAGCTGCTAAGTACATACTTTTAATATGGCGTCTAGTGATTGCCACGAGGCAAGTCTGTGTCTGTGACTTTACTTTCAAAGGAAATTACCTATTCAATCTTATCAGATTCCCTCGCAGATAAGGGAGCTCAGACTTGCAGGTGTTCAATCGGTGGCTGCTTAAGTGGAACTCGATTCCTTCCATATGTTTACTCTATGTATGTGATAATAGCTTTAGTTTAGAAGTAAAGTCTCCTCTGCAAGGTATGCATCGGCTAAGTGGATGCTAGACCTACTGTGCTACAGTAACGGGGATAACGTGCTAGCAAGGGTAGTAAGACTGACGGTTATCAATATTGGTTCAACAAAAGTAGTGAGCTCAGTTCAAATGAGCTAATCTCATTGAGCAGCCATAAAGTAACATTACACTCCTAAAATGTATATGAGTCCCACTTTAGCGGGATTCCTTGTTCTTCGCACGAGTATCCAAATTACATTAAACTGTGTACTTTCAACTCACAGCCAAGCAATTGTTAATTGAAAATTTTGCTTTCTCCAACTTTCACTCGTACACTTTGATTGAGAAAACTTTACTTCCACCATTATATTTTTCCTACTTGTGGCTTGACAAAGAACGTAGGGGAAAAAGGGCACTATTATTTCTCATGTGTGAACATGACATATTTGTAAATAATTTGTTTCCTTTCTTCAAAGTTCTTTCTGAATGATGAAAGAATTTAGAAAATAAATACGAAGACGCCAGGTGTTGCATGAACACAATTGGGATGCAAATTGAGTTTTCTCTCTGAACGAAACCATTAGAAGATGAATAAACGAATTTTCTACGTTTCTCTTCTAGCTATATTAGACTAAAGTTCAAAAGCATTATTTCCCTGTTGCTCTGAGCAGAGTACCTTTTCCACCAGATCCCCTCACTCCTACACCAGACTATAATGTTTTTTGAATGGCCTCAAATGTTAAATGAGCTGCACGAATATCCTCTCGTTTTCACATGTGAGGCCAGCATGTGGTTTTGTCAGACGAGGAGAGTCACTTTAGCACAATGTTACAATAACGGTAGAGCCTACCAACCCGTAACTGCATCTAATAAAGTCAGTACAAGCGTTCAAAGAGCTTGCAAAGTAAACCTTTGGGTAATAGGAAATGCAGCTACCTTTAAGTAGCACGTCAAAATGTATCATACATTTAAACTACCAATTACTACATGACAAATATTTCATAAAATTATAAAACTTAAAATTACAGAAAATATCTCTCAAAATATTTTCCAACCCTTTTACTACATAGTGAGATCTTAGATTTTTTGTTAACTACTGGGTTTGAATCGTGGGACAGAAAAATTGTGTACAGTTTCTTTCCGTGCAGTTCCTCCTTATTATGGTGTACTTTCAAATACGTTACTCTATCAATATTCTTCATTGTACAAGGAGTAGAGAGAGAATAATGGAAAGTCAATAGGCTGAAATGCTGGGGAAATTCGGAAATAAAGAAGAGGAAGAGCGGGAGTTAAATCAATGCGGAAACCCCGATCTTGTTGATCTTGATAGTCAAACATCCGCGGGAATCAATTTTGTTTTAAACGTCCTTGATGAAGATACAATGCTTATTGAATAATTTTCTTCATTTCTCACTCTCTTCCCTCATTCCTATAAGAAAACGAGGAAAGTGTTTCAAAATTTTGAAAATCACTAACGTAGCAACTGCTTCAAGTTAGGAGGAAATTCGAGTAAATCATGTATTAATAATTTCTTGTCATTTAATGTTTTCCATTATTTTTGCTTAGAAACATTCTATTTCCCCTGTAATAATATTTCTTTAGAGATGATCTGGGTGGATGAAAGGTAGAGAGAGAGAGAGTTAGCTGGATATTGCGGTTATGAGTTGTTGATTGCAGTACGGAAGTTGTGTTAAGACGTTCCTCCAAGCCAATTTCCCCATTCCTAATCCACTTACGGAGGAAAATCTATGTGGAGAGATTCGGGTAAATTGATATTTGACAGGGGACGGAAGTATTCATGGGAAGAACTGTTATCAGCAACAGACGAAATTCTGAACCAAGTAGCATGTAGTGAAAGTTGAGAGAGAGAGAGTGAAAGAGGCAGAAAGTTGGATGATTTGTGGAGCCAAAGCCGTGTAGCTACTGGCCCACTTATTTCAGCCTGGAATGACTCTTTTGTTCCATGCGTCTAGTCTTTGACTATTGTGCTCTTTCCGATATGGCACTTCCATTATCCAAATGGGTAGGTAGTAACTGTATGTCTATCTCTTTCTCTCTGTTTTTTCTCTCCCCATTACTTTCATATGTATCTCATCTATTTCCAGCCGCAAGTGCTCTACAAATTCCTTCCTCTACGTAGTAGAAGTAAAGTCATTTGACTATGCCTGTCTTTATGATTGTATATGCTAACACCAATGCCATCCTTGTTTATGCCGAAAATGAAAATTTTGTTTTACCGATGTCACTGCTTGAAAATACTTTCTCTCATATTCCAATTCTAGCTACTTTTCTTACGGTGCGATGGCAATGGGAGCAAGCATGACACTGCTTCTGGCACATCTTTCATTCAAGAATAGTCATCCTTTTATGTATAGAGCGACCAGAATAAGCAAAGGTTTTCTTGTTGGAGTCAAGATGACGTGATGGCAACTTTACTAGCTCACCATGCAAACATTATGCTGAGATATTAAAACATTTTTCTTTTTATTTCGATCCTACCATTATCGAGGATAAAACTTTTCCTCTTTTCCTCTACCCTTCCTTACCTTCATGCTCATCCTTAAACGAACCAGTTATCTAAAAGTACATCCTGTTTCTAGAGCGGCACACAAACACGAGTACAGGATCCCTCACAATATTTTCCCTCTAAGGCATTTTGAATGGAAACGATGGGCTACTTTCTAAAATTTACGTAATTCAGAACAGGCTTCTTTCACACTCACTTGGTAATTCGGGTTTTGTGTTTGTAGTTTCAATAAGACAAAATTCCATATTATTCCAATATTTTAAGATAAAAGTTGCTAATATAATATTAATTTTTTCATTAAAGTGTGGAAGCCTAGTTTTAGGATTGAAGCTTCGTCCTCCAATTTCTGAAGGACCAAATAGGAAATTTGTATTCATGCTAATTGCCCTGAAAAAAAAATTATTTCTTTTTAATTTAAACTTACTTCAAATTATTTCGGTATCAAAAATTCCTTAAGATTTCAAAAATTTGGATTTTCGATTAAATCCACAATTTCCTCTAAATTATAATCAGTTTTTACGCATACAATAATCCCCTATGAAACTACTGTAACTATGAAATAGACAAAATATTGTTGACCACCCTCATGATTCAACCTTGAAAACTTATCACGTCTTATTATATGGTCAACCATATCTTTGGATCCAATAATCCATTTTATTGGGTCTTTTGTACACATTGCTTCAATATCTTGGCAAAATAATTTTCCATCCTAACGTCAGTTGATTAAGTTGGAAAGTAGGAAAGTTAAGCTCTGAGCTGGAAAAATGTGTTCAAGTACAAGTGCACCAAATCCTCGAAATTCCCCGACATCCTGGCTTTTACTGGAATTATTCACTTCTTTCTCTCTCCTCTCAGTCAGTCAGTTTTATATTCGAATCTTAGATTCAAAAATCAACATTGTGGAAAACTTGTCTTTACTCAACCTCGACACACATTATGTAGTGCTATCCGAGCGACGCTATACGTATCTATGGACGAATACATAAGAAGAAGACATGACGTTAAAAAAGCCACACTATACTAATGCTAGGAGAAGTGCTACAGCTCATATTCCTAAGTCATGGACGTCCTTATATAAGGACAAGCTGAAAAGTTTAGAGATGCTTTCTAGAGATAAGCTCCTTCCGAACACCCAAAGATATGTACAGGGACTTGAAGAGGAATGGAATGAGCGGCAGAGATGCTAACTGAGAGTCAAAAGCTCAAAGAAAAGAAGAGAACGGGGGTTGGGAGGAAATGGTTTATTGAGAGAAGGGTTAGTTGCTTATAGAGATATTTCCATTTATGAATTTTTCCCTCCTGTGGTAAACGACAAGGATGGGATGTAGGAACGACACTTTGGAACGTTAACGTTATACAAGAGAGAGAGAGAGAGAGAAAGACGGGGGACATTTGAACAACGGCAGACCATGTGGCCCAATTGGAAAGGATGCAATGAGTTTTGCATGATTTTCCTGTTTTCAGAGAAATCTGATCAAAGAGTTCATTGTGGGTAAACCTTAGTTCTGTCTAAACTATATAGAATTTTATCGATCGGATTGGAGCACCCAGTTTTCTCCGACTTGCGCTTGCTTCTCTTCTGACAGATCTCTCTCCACGGTCCTCCACCTACTACTCCACATACTAATGTACACAAATACACACACACACACATACACTTACATACAAACTGTGAGACCAGAGTCATTTCCATTACTCCTAGTGTATTCTCTCCCAATATGCACAAACATTTCCACCTATAGCTCAACCCACTCCGTACGTGCTGTACATGCCTGCCTGCATTTGAACCTTGAGCCTATTCCAGACTATACAAAGCCAGCTTACCTCAGCATCTCGTGTATCTCTCTCCTCGCTGTAGATGCATAAAAGTTGTGTGGACCTCCTGGAAATTCCCCCCATTTATCCTTTGTCTCCGCCAATTTCCGCTCCTATTTATGCCTCATTTCAATCACATACTTTACTAGCACATTTACTCAAGCTATCGTACTACTTGTCCCACCAATATTCTTTCTTCCTTCATTCCTATACCTTCCCCCGCACGTGAGCTACACATCCATAGAAAAGGTCCACACACCGAGAGTACTCTCTACAAATACACACATGAATGTCTCCACTACATATTTCTTCCCTGTCTCTCTCAACCATGCAAGTAAGAACCAGCCATCAAATCCATACTGACTTGAGTAAACAGGAAAAAGCCTCATGAGTTTCCACAGTTCCATAACATACTCAAACTTCTCCCTTACAAATGTTCACATACGTCTGCACACACATGTACATACTTAATCGGTGTCATTGAACATTAGAAACTGGAATCATCGATACAATAAACTGAGACCAATGATTCCTAGGTCTGCCTCTATCATTCACTGACTTTCTCTCTCTCTCTCTCTCTTTTATGATCACCAACGTCCTTGGATGAATGCATGATTGAGGAATGATGGGTGAAAACCACATGCTCATCTTCTCCCCCCCCCCCGCTTCAGTTGTGTTTCCACAATGAGGATTCAATCTCACTTCAACCTCTCCAACCACTTCCTTGCATGGAAATTAACAACCCGAACAATTAACAATGACACCCACCCCCATGTATAGTTTCCCAATAGGCTCTACTTTTTTCTCTCCAAAAAAATATCTAATGTGAATTCCCAAGAGTTACATATTTATCTATACTATTTCCATGATATGGTTATGACGGTGGAAAAAAAGAAACTACCAGATTCCCTGGTGTTCATTCACGCAAGAAATCCTGGCTAATGTAAAGGCATTTCTAGACCATAAGTCATGGCTTGTAAAGGTAATATGGCCCAATAACCATGAGGAGATTTCCTCTTGAGGGAGCATCAATGTAATAATATCCCATCTAATTTTCTCCATTTAACTCATTAGTGTTTACAGGCAACAACTCACTTTCGCTCTTTCTCATCTTTACACCATTGTTCCACCAATGATGATAAGTTTTGGCAAATAGTACTAAAGACTAAAATAACCATGAAGTTCCTATATATTTTTGCTCCACCTCGGTATATTTAGATGTGAGTGCAATTATATTATACCTACAATTTCGGATTAACTTTTGCCAATTCATAGGTTTTTCTTGCTTCCCTCTCGCGTAGTAGTCCTCTGTGCTATTGATTATTCCTCTGCACTAATGAATCCTTTCAATTCTTTAGAAGTCACCTTTAAAATGTTTTGGCTAGACAAATAGAGTACCTGGTTTGGATTTTTTGGTTAGGGAAAAAAGATATGGAATCAATTTGTTAGAAAGCTGTGCAGCCCAGATTTATGTAAATTTCTGACTGACTTAGACTACATGTTTCCATGTATGAGATTTGAGAAAAGAGGAGGATGAATGTGAGAGAGAGGGTTGGTATAAAAAATGGAATGCCTATTTGGGTGTCGTAAAAAGTGATTTAGAGACAAGAGGAGTAAGTGTGTAGGTAGGGTTGAAGGAGACATATAAAGTTTTATTTCAAGCCTAGGCTTAAATTAAGTTCAATGGAACTTGAACGATGACAATATTATAGTTTTAGCATGACAGTCAAAATTTTCCCATGTCATCTGGAACAAATGAGATATGAGCAGAAGAGCTGTGTGAATATATATTTTTTCCCTTCCTACAATAAATACATTTATGTACATCATTCTTGAAAAGCTCCTATATCTCACGCTACTTATAACGTAGTCATGGAGATGTGAACAAGTGTTGAAATTCCTTAGAATTTCTCATTTTCTCTTTCTCTCTCTCGCTCTTCCTCCATCTCAAAATATCTGTAGATTTCAGCTGTGGATATGTATAGCTTGTCTCGAGAGTCTCTCTATATCTTTGAATAGGGAAGGAAATCCCTGGGTCAGTAAATATTGCAAGATTGTCCTAACTTCAAGTACTAAATCCATGGTTGCTTGAAAGGATTTAAAGTATAGTCAAATGGGTTGGAGTTCATTGAAAGTCAAAAGGAGATGGGAAGATTGGATCCATAGAAACCAAGTCAATCAATAAAGGAAAGTGAATTTGTAAAACAATGGCTGATATTATCAACACTGGAACCTGCCTTTCTTGTGAGTAACCTCAACGAACCGTTAGAAAATGAACCAATTGAGGCAATCATTCATCCACAAGCTCATATTAACTTGAGTGAATTTCACATTGAAAAAACTTGCCAATTTTCCTCCTCCAGCCATCTTCCTTTATTCCTATTTTTTTTACCAAGCCCTTGAATTCAAGGGACTTTCAATTACAGCATGTAACATTTGAAGAGTGTAACAATACCTATAGCCATGCTATTATAGCCATGCGTATAGGCAGTTTTTTTCAAAGAATGGACACAAGAAAGAAAATTCTGTGGTGAGCTATGATTAAGAATGAAACCCTTAGGGTTAAAGGATAACTCAATTCTGGAGAAACCCACATGAACACGTTGGTGTTGAATAATTTTTTTCTACTATAGGTATAGCCGCTCTTCTGACAATTTTATTGAAACATTATTTTTTATCGTGTACAGACCGGGCAGAAAAGTCAATTGGAGGAAGAGTGGCGTGGCGACATATCCATTTTAAAAATTACATCCTTCGTATAAATAATAAACTTCACGGTTATTTTACAACTTGTGGATATCCCCGTCTATAGACTTGCTTTCCCTCCCTTCAGCTTTCACCATCCTTTCCTATCCAAAGCCTTATAGAAAGCTATTCGCTTTCTACTAAAGTATCCGAGTTCCTAGTAAAATTTCTCTACTGCACGTTTCTTCACTTCATTCCCATTGAAATAAATGTTTTGCTCGTTTTGTTAATAATTTTTGGCTACACGCTCTTAACTTGTCATCAAATGTGACTATTAGTTTCATCACTTTTCACGCAAATTGTGATTAAGAGAAATAATCTTGAGCTTGAGTGTACATTTCCGGGCATTCTATCTACACTTACTTGAGAGGCAGTATTTCCTTTTTTTTCCTGTTACACGAATAGTAGCTTCAAACTTGATATTTTATAGGGATGAAACTGATTTTTTTCCATTTTAACTAATCTTTGGTAAATATTTCAAATACTTATAGAAAATGGGATAGTATTTAGCGAAATGAGCAAGAATGTTTAGATAAAACAGCGCCACTAGGAATTCATATGGAGGTACTAAATTTCCCGAAAGTGACTGTAGAGAATAATCGGCTATCATAATCGTTGACTAAATTTAAATATGTAAGAAAAATGTTAGGTTGATTGGAACAAAGAAGGTAATTTTTGTTTAAGAGTCTTTCAGGCCGGTCAAATATTGTTTTCAAATCAGAACCACAGGAGCGTTGGTGATCCAAGGGAAGTTACATGAAATGTAAGGCATTAAAGACAGTCCAGTAACTGGGGATATTTTTATAGAAATGCGACCGTCTGGAAATATACAGAGGAACCTCTGGGAACCTTAACCTAATGGAGAAGAAGTGGGTAATCCTCAGCAGGTTTGGGTTTAGTTTGCTCCAATCCACTGAAATAAACACTTGAGAAGCCTGCGGGCGTGGGAAGTGGCTCAGGTTTTTCACAAAAGTAAACATTTCCTCACGCATTACTTTGTCCCTTTCCGCTTTCCTCTATCTAATCAGGACAAAAGACTCCTACGATGTTTAGAATCATGAGTACTATTTTACTTGAGGTGGATTGAAGACGATTGGATATTTTGTTCACTTTTTTTTTGCCAGGTATAGTAAACAGTATAAGCCTGGACCTGAACCTTGATTTCTTAGCCTTTGCTGAATAGTAGGGGTTAAAATCCTCCATGATTGGGAAATTCATGGGACTGGTTGGGAAAATTTCTAAATTGTTATAATGTTCCCTACATTATGCACGTTGCATTGTTTTTACTTGGAATCACCCCGAAATAAGTTAGGAATTCCCATAGAGAACTTATAACTCATTTATTAGAAATGTTGACTCCTAGGACGCATCATGGACCATATAACATACTGCATAACTGGGAAACTTGGCTCGCATAAATATTTACGTCCTCAAGGTAATGACATAAAGATTTACGCCCCTTAGTTTTCTGTTCGTGGGCATTTACGAGCATAAAGCTACGGCGAGCTTTTCCTTGTACAATTTCTACATTATACGAACCCCCGAGCTTTGAAACTCTGCTCATTCAATTTTATGCTGACATGTTATACAAAATCGTTACAAACAAATTGTCAAGATAATTTATTTGACGTTCCTATATTGAGTCTTCCATTGGCATTTGCACTGCTCTCTGCTACGATTAATCAAATTATAAAATTAAATGGAAACTGAATTACAAGCAAGTGGAAATTTGGTTATCCCAGTATGATTTTTTAAATCCAATCCGTTTATACTAGAATGATTTCCCACAATGTGAAAACCTTGGAATCTCAGCAAGTAAATAGATGAGTCCTAACAATAAAAATATGGTAGAGTAAAAAAAAAAGGAGAGAGAAATAAAATATCTTACCTGAGTCATGTGCGAAAAGGGATGACTTAACTTCCGCCATAGTGCAATGTGGTTCCTCAGCCATGCGGAAAAGTCTAATTAGCATGACGTCCACCACACCTTCCAGTGAATTCTCATTTATGTCTAAGAGAAGGACGGCCTGGTTGAGAAAATGAGCTACATCCAAGGTGGCTCTCACTTCGGATCCAAAGTCTTTCATGGGCACTTTCTGCAAATGAATTGCTAATAAGTAAGGCTCAACAAGGACTTGCACTTGAATTTCATTGCTTTCCATATTAGTGGGATCTTCAATAGAGAGGGGGAGAGGACTGACGTCCGGGGAGGACTCAAGGGCCTCTTCCTCCTCCGGCGAAGGAGGAAGAGCCGTCGTAGATACCGTTGGAGGGGCAAGTTGGCTAGTGCTCGAAGAAGTTCCTGCAGTCGGAACCCCTTGGCTGGACAAAGGGCGGATAGCTCGACGGAATGTGGGCAGATCTGTGGACAGCATGGAGGGAGATGTGACCCCACTCATGTCAAATTGAGCCACGGAACGCCGTTTAAAGAGCGGCGGCGGACCAGTATTACAATGTGAGGTGGCCACTACTGTGGCCAACTCATTACTGGCACTTTTAACCACGGGAGGTGGGTTCAAGGGGGCAGCTTGCCATGAACCATACAAATTAGGGTAAGGAAGGGTCAAGGAGCATCGTCGAGTTTGAACTACCACTGGCTGTGGCACCGGCTCCTGGGGCTTGGGGAAAACATTCATATGAGCCTGAGAACATGCTGTGTCGACAAGGAATGAAGACCGCCTTGAGAGCTTCTTCCCATGAGCGTAGTGTAGCGAGGCTCGTTTCTTCACGGGGAAACCTCCAGGCCCGGGTACAGAGATGCTTGACGAGTCGTTGCCGCTGCCAGCAGCGGAGAGAGTTCCAGCAGAGCCACTCCGACCCGTTGACCGGTTACTAAAAACTAATTCCCCTCCAAGGTCAGCATCCTCCTCCACAAGAGGCTCCACGGTGAGTGGACGACTTCGTATGGGAGACACGGAGCAACCGGAGGGACTCCGTGCCATAATCTTTGGGACACCAAAGTTTGACTCAAGATGGGACGAAGAGACGGAGGATTCCCTTTGAGGAGATGCGAGAAGATTGGAGGGTGAAAAATGAAGTGGGAGCTTTCCTTGTCTTGAGCCCGGACCAAATGTTTCCATTTCCATTGTACTCGCCCTCTCACTACTACTGCTCCTCTTCCTCTCAGACTCACTCGAACGGATCTTAAGTGTAGATGGAGCAAAATCGATACTTGGGCTTGTACATGCACTGCTACTTGTCGTGGGGAGGTTAGTCGTAGGTGCTAAACGTGCTCCAGACGCATTTCCTCCTCTCTCCAAGAAACTCATGCAGGGAGTTTGACTATCAGCTGACTCCGCTCTTGAAGGCTCTTCACTATTCATGGCTTCTTTGGTCTATCCTCCTTCAACTATTTTTTATCTCTGACAATCAGTAGGCAATAATGACACTAATGAGATAATAGTCTCACACATGTCCTTCCTTAGAAGCAATCCTCTTCATTTCTTCCCACATCATACTTACTTACTTTTACTTTCTTCTGTTCCCTTTATCCCCACACTTTATTCTTTCACAAGGGCAAATCCACCATTTATGTTTTTACCCTTCTTATTTATGTCGATTAAAGTTTATTGTTAAAAACTCTAGGCTGGATTTCTTTCTATTACACTCTCTCAAATATTGTTCATGTTAATTGCCAAAGAGCTGTAATGAGTTGCTGGGATGAAGGAGAGGTAATAAAAGGAGAGTTTTTTTGTAATCGTTCCACTAAAGGTGGCCTAGCTTCTTGTAGAAGGAAATATATTTCCAACACGATCTTCTCTTCCCCTTCTTTCTCAGCTTGGCCGGAAATTCCTCTAGTGAATGTTTCTTGTTAATGATACAGGCCCATTTGGTAAAGGATTTATGACCAACAAATATTAAATGGCTGGGAATGGAGTGAGAGATAGTGAAAGTGAGAGAGAGAGAGAGAATGAAAGAGTTATAGGGGAGAGAATTACAGTTTGTTGTAACATTCAGCTTTCATCTTGTATTTTTTTGCCCCCTTTCTTCACTTCAGTACTTGGTTATTTCCATGAGTATACACGGATGACAAGAAGGGAGAGATACCCTGTCTGTGAAAACTCTTGTATTACTCCAAGTCAAAGTATGTATAGTAGCACAGCACCAGCTGAGAAGGGTATGGGGAAAAAGCTATCAATTTGTAGCCAGCTTGTTGTCCTTGTTGTAGAATTACTAATACAAAGGATAGTAGAAGAAGTAGCGGTGGAGTATTGGAGAAAGTAAGGAAAGGATGGTTTATGAATTGGAAGATGTTTTCGCCTGGCTTTACGTAGAATAGAAGAGGTAGGGGATGGAGAAAAAGTGTAGAGCGAGAGTATTACAAAGAGTACTTGTAAGATTGCAAGGAGTATTAGAAATTCTTGAAGATTGTGCCCGCTGATCGATCACACCCTGTAGTACAATTGAATGTGTATCCTCGTGTCCTCTAACTTCTCCTCTATGCTTATGAGTTTATCCGCTGAACAATAAATATAGTGGGGCGGAACAATAGAGCCACGTCAAATCTTTCCCAATCTTTCATCCCAGAGATTCAAAAGTAATAGCCACATACCCCATTCACCTCAATCAAATGGGGATCATAGGGGCAATCATATCAGTTACAAAAACACACACACTCTCTCTCGGTTCTCCTTCTCTGATACGTGTCCATCCGTCCAATACCTTCTACTCACTTGATGTCTCTTCTCTTTAAACTTTTAGCTCATGTACGTTGTACCATCAACTCAAAAGATGCAGTAATCACCCACACACAAAAACTCTTCTCAGGTTCTTCTCTTACAAGGAGCTTTATCCACAGATGGGTTAGGCATCTAACCAACGTATATAATAATCCTCATATCAATAAATATATAGTCGTGTCTAAAAATAGTAGTTTTTTTATCTTCACTAGATTTATCACTCGTTCATGGGAAATTTGACTTTCTCGTTCTCTTTCTCTTGAAAAATTAGCTTTCTCCAACTTGAAATTATATTTATCCCGAGAAGGTTTGTTTTTCTTTAAAATTTAGTATTCTCTCCATCTTTAATTTTTGTTATCCATATATAAATTTCTTTTACGCTCCTCAACAATAATTTGAATTTTATTTATTTTGTCAAAATAAATATTTACTTGAAATTTTTGTCAGCTTCAGTTTGTAGTGTATCATTTTTTCAAATTCAGACCATATAGTATAGTTTAAGTTTTAGCCACAGGCTTATATAGATACCGAGTCAGGTAAGGGTATCTAGCTTCTAGCTCACAGAATTCAGTGTATTGTATATATTTTTTTGACTCATGTCCAGCATTGAGAGTAGAATATAGGGAGGATGAGACTGTAATAATTTCGAATGGATTCTACAGTACGGATTAATAATAATTCTTAGATTGGAATATCGCGTGAGACGAAGGGAGTTGAATAACAACTAATGCAATCAACATTGTCGTAATGTTTACGAGGTACTTGTGTGGAGTCCGTTACAAGAATAAATGTGAACAAGTGAAAATACAATAATGACTTGTAGACTCTTATTGTGACAATGTATATAGCTCCATGTGTGGAGAAATCATTAGTATTATTGAAAATATCTTGCTGATTTGAAGCCCAGAAGTATCCGAGGATGGAATGTCAGTACGTTAGTAATAAATCTTCATGCGTACTTAGTATTTACTTGATTCCTCTTCCCATATATTTATAACTGAACCAATACAGGAGCTCACTGGAGATGTTGGGAGATCAAGTTTGTAAGTTTATGGGAGGTACAATAGCGTGTAGCTTATGGAAGTAGCAATTATTATTGTTCCGATAATAACAATCAAATATTATGATGTAATTGACGAGATGGGTTTAAAAACTTGGAGGGTATAGTAATTGAATTACTCAGGTTTAGATTTTTCGAGGTTTTGAGAGAGATGACGGCGAGGGGAAGTGAGAGAAAGAGACGAGCGTGGTTAGTGACAAGCGGGTTGCGAACAAGTGTGATGAAGCAATAATAATTTTAATTCAGCAAACTAAGGAGTAAACACAACAGAAGAGAGTTAGGAGAGAAATATGGTTTGACGGAGTCACTAAATGGAAAACTAAGGGCATGAACGACAAGAACGGAATCGGATCAGCTGAGAAACTGAGACTTGTGAAGGGAATTTCTAGAGGCAGTGTAACTCGGAGGGAAATCGCGCATAGATGTTTGAGGCTGGGGCTGCGTATGATCAGAATTCTTTCTGTCACGCTTCTATATTCTTCATCCTCAGTATGGACCACATTTCCTAAGCCTTTCCTTTCACCTCCCCTATATACCCCAACACTCACTACATCCTTCTTGGCTTCTTCGTTTTCCACAATCCTCAACTTCCTCGCCAGCACACATTCTCTCTAGCTCAAGCTGGACTAATTCTCAGTCAGTTGGACCAGCTCACCCCAATTGGAAAAAGCCAAAGCAGCGGCCCTAGTGCCTCCTTGCCCCACTTTTACACTTTCTCCGGCATTCCCTCTCTTTCTCTCCCAAGAAAACGGTACATACACACACACATCGGGAGACAAGGCTTGGGACATCACAAGTGTACAGCACACTTGCACACCCTCAACCACCCTTTTCTCATCCGCAATCAATAAACAGGTTACTTTTATCTCCTCCAAATTCTCTTTTATGGCAAGCTAGTCCAATGATATAGTACAGGGTAGTGGAATCCCACACGCTCGTACACATTCTTTCCGCTCTTATCAATACCCATATCTTTCACATTACCTCCTTCCCTCGAAAAGGATGAATGCCAGAATTAATAAGACTTGATACTTACTAAGCGTCATTTTACCCACGCAGCATGTTCAACATTAACATGGGGAAACCCCTCTAGTATTGTATGCTCTCCCATATAGCTAACACCATTGGTGAGGAAATCACAACAAATCTTCCACGTGTGTTTTCTCTAAGTCAGCTTTCTCCTTCTTGTGAACATGCACACGTGTGCGAGACTTCCAGCTCAATTTTTATCCTTGACACTCCCGTATTCTCTCATTACTTCATTGCTTCCTCCTTCCTGAGTGTCTTCGGCTAATTGCAATACATACATGCGGTTATACCATCTGAATAAATTTTTAATAATAATATTGCTCTTCTATATATTAAAATATTCCAACAAGATTCGGATTGTAGGACAATTATAATACATACATTTCACGAGCCCTTGAATATTTAAGGTAAAATATGTTTGACTTCAAGTCCACATATAGATATTCGTAGATAACTTGAGAACTTATTGTGGAGTGAAAATGGGCGTAAAAATCGAGGAAAAGGGGGGATGAAGAATTGGAAGTGAATTTGACCATGGAAAAAATCTGGCTGGAGAAAGTACTTGCACAGCTATAATCACCACGTATGTTGTATGAGTTCAACTATAATAATGGCTTGGACTTGGTCCAAAATTGGGGAATGGAAGCAAAACGACCGGAGAAATTAAAAGCTCTTCATTGGGGAACTTTCTTCTTTACAGGATACCAATGAGCCCAACTTCATTCGACTAGATAGGTACACGGACACCCAACTTTTTGGATTTCCCAGCCACTCCATAACCTAAACACTATACTATTAAATGAACATTTGTACTTCAACCTCAATCTCCGCTCAACCTATCTTATTCAAAAATCTTTCCTTGTTCGTTTCCACCAATGGACTTTCTCAAGTAAAATTCCTATGTTCACACTGTTTTGTAATGGCTTGTAAGCATTATCTTGAGGAACAGGAGATTTCCTAATTAAATAGCGCCTGAGTAGTTTTTGAACGGAATGCTCAAAATGAGTATTATAATAAAAACATGTGAAGGCGCCCGTTCGTCGAACGGGAATCCAGTTAATATTTTTTTTAACTGGAGAAGATTTTTTTGAGTAACTGGTGATTATTTTTGGGACAGAACAATACCTTTGGTTCGTTTGTTTATTTACGTAGTATAATTTTGGCATGAATGAATTCCCTGTAACCCCGTATAGTAACCAAAACATTTTGAATAAAGATTTAGTAACGAAATTTAGTTATTCAACAGTCAGTGCGAGGGATGTTTTTGCTCAAACAAAATACCTGCAAAACGGAATGGACTATTGACGTACATATAATCCGAAACTCCTACCATATAGAAACTATCTATTAATATAATAATAATGGTCAGGGAAGAGCTGATTTTTGTTGCCAGACACACTTTTTCTGCCCATTGCCCCACCATTAATTATGTGTTTATGCAATTCAAAATGAGACTCCTTCAAAATTAAAATCATTTGTATACAATCTCTGTAAGCAGAACTTGGAAGTGCTTTGCATCGGATTTCTGTGTCCGTCACATTTTTTACTTAACGACCTCCCATCTTCATTAGAGCTAATTATTTTGTATTAGTTGTAATTTTCAGTTCAGTAATAATAATAAATAAACGTAAGGGATTTTTTGATTGGCTCCAAAGATTTTCTATCAAGCTGTCTCCCATTAAAACGTAAATAAAGTAAGCGTCCAGCTTCACCGATGTCGGCAACATTTATTTAAAAAGAACAAAAGCTATAAAATTTATAAATAAAAAAAGCGGCATCAAAATTTAATTTTATTGTTGTGGTTCTTCAAAAAGTTAGATTTAGTCAAGCAGAAATCAAGGATTAGGCAAGCCCCTTCTGCTCCCACAACTCCACGTATTTGGCAACAATTACTAAAACCTGCAGTAACTAAATTCTTACAAGACGAAGATGCGTTTTTTCTACTCGCTAGAAGGTGGCTGAATTTTTCAAATGGAGTGCTCTCAGGATACTTGGGACACCCTGACAGAAAAAGTGTGACTATCATCGAAAACGGCTTAAGGTGATTATTATTATTATGATCATAGAATAGGGTTCAGTCAAATGTTGATTATTTTTACAAATTCTTGTACAGAGGACTCTGATGCTTGCAACAAGGTTTTAGTTTAATTTATCAATTTTTGACATTCTTTTTCTTCCAATATCTGTTTAGAAGGATTCGAATACTTTTAAGAAGTGTCGCAAATAACCTGCTTTTCGATGTTGGTCTTGGAAGCTTGTGGTTTACTTACAGGCGACACAAGCTTTTGGCCCTAAACTACATGATGGTGATTCTCGTGGTGATTCTCTTGGCACGTGATTATTCGGCGAACCCTCGGCTTTTTTGTCAGCCTTTTCTTTCTTGCCCTTTCCTTTTTTGTCAGTTTTTTTTGTCCTTTCCTTTTTTGTCAGCCTTTTTTTCTTGCCCTTTCCTTTTTTAGTTTTAGCTAATTTCAGTTTTTTCCCCACCTCATGTTCTGCATCAAAAACCGATATAACTATAAGTTGCATTTAAGAACAGCAGTCAAGAAACATATACCGTTGAGTTTGAGCAGGACAACTGGCCAATTAGTGTTAATTTGAGATAGCTTACACAATTCCCCATGAAAAAACATTAAACAAAGATCATTTTTCGAAATTATCGATTGTGTTTAACGATATTCAATGTAAGTGAGCTAGATGTGATTAAGTCAGTCATGATCATTTTAATTGAGAAAAGTGTGTAAATATACAGAGAACTATAGCACTGCCGGCAGGAATGTGTGAAAAGAATTTATATTAATGTTACCAGAAGAAGAAATGCTGGAATGAAAAATATTTTACAATTTACATATATTTAGCATAAAATGATTATAAAACGTGCCCTACATTTTTCTCATAACTTGATTATATAATACCATCAGTAATCATACTGCTTACAAAAATGTTTGTAAATCAAACTACCGTTACATATTGGATTTTCTTATAGAATATAATTGTTTGTGAGAAACACTTAGGATTGAAACCAGTGTATTACGGAAACACTTTAAATGCTTGTTAATAATTTTGTAGCAATGTAAAAATATTTTGACTCAAATATTCTTGAAGGAACGCATATTTCTCATATGCAGATATGCTACTTGCGGTCATTAACATTCGAATTAAGAGAATCGCACTTATTTATGTACACTGTAAAGATAAATATTTAGATTGGGCCATGGGCGAAACCCTATAGGGCCTGTAATAAATAAATACCAAATACCATCAAAAACCGATAGGAAAGGTGGGTGGTTCTTTGGCATGCGAATTTTAGTGTAGATGCCCATCAGTGTTGGCAGAGGCAAAAACCCAAAAACCCTGGGTTTTTGTGTGGTTTTTGGGAATCAAATATTTTGGGTTTTTGGGTAATTGGGTTTTTGCTTAATATAATAATACAAGGAAAGTTGAACATAATAGTTATTTCGTATTAATACATTATATTATTATTAAAAATATTTCATATTATTTAAATAAGTTGATTTGAAGT
>JAQFXU010003046.1:0-17768 GCA_034693705.1 Spatulosminthurus flaviceps | reverse complement strand
ATGCGAGCGTAGACAATTAAAATATTTCAAACTTTAATTGTCTACAGTCACATAGGGAACCATTGTGACAGTACATAACATGCAGGTTTATTAAGCTGCTTCGAAATGCAAAGAGAAACGAAAAACAGCTCCAGCTACATGATATCCACAGAATTCCATGCAACACATGTAGCTCCATCTACATTGGATAAACATCTAGAGAACTTCACGAGACCAGTGAATAACATAAAGGTCACTTAAGAATATACAATACTGAAGCACTGAACGGCTGAACGTAAATTTAATGCAAAATGTTCTAAAATAATGTAGCAAACTCACCTCCAGCAATGATGACGATTTGAAATCGAAATCGACTGCTGCTATTGACCAATAATAATAATTGTAGGAGGTAGGAGCTCCCATGTTATGCTGAAATGATTGTCATTTTCAGTGAGATTTGAGTAGAAATAGTTTACGGTGTAGATTCCTTGGCATACAGATTAAGGTTTTATGGCCTAAAGAATTTGTCCGTTATGCTATTGCATTTCTTGGCTTCTTTTTACCAAATGTGCTGTTTAGATTCAAAGCTAGTGAATATTAGGCTTGCAGTAATTCCAAAATTGTAAATCCGAAACTATTTTCCGTGCCTATATGATTTTACTTCGTTAATCTAACGAGCGTACTCACTTGTATGTGTCCACACTGCATTATGTATCGGAAGTGTGCTATGTATATGTGGCCATGTGGCAGGAAAATTCCAACTCTTCCACGTTGGCAAAACCACATAGGCATAAGATTAATAATTATTATTAATTATAATTATAACAATTAACTCTTTTCAAGCTTATCTTAATTTTTCTATTCCAAAATTGAAAAACTAGGTTATATCTTTATGCCTTCATTGTTATACGTTTGTGCCTTAATTACTTTATAGAAAGTTCATCGAAACCTTCCACACATGGGCTTACCATTGGGCGTAATGTGTTAGTGTTGTTTTCTGTGGTACGTCATATGATAACACTCCATGCAGAAATTAATTGGATTTGTTTGCCGTTTCTATAATAATCATTGGATTGTTTGCCAAAGTGAAATCATACCGTTTTAAATAACCCCCCTTTAGATGTTCTATTCTGTAATAAAGTTGGAGCAATTAACTGTCGTATTTATCTGAAGTACCAAAAAAGTGTACATTGTCAATGAATTCTATTTACAATACGTGTATAGGGATTCTCTACAAAATCACGAAGATCGCATTTCAAATGATCGGAACACCACGGCAAAATTTTGTTTTTCCAGGCTGGTGGAAGATGCATATTGAGAACGTATGATTTACAGATCCTTAATTGGATATCTTTAGTTCCGTATTCTAGAGTAATTCTGCTCCAGTTTCACAAGTCTGAAAGCCTAATCGAAGAGCAACTATAAAATGGTCGGGAAAAATTCAAAGCAGTTCAAAGCATATTAGATTATTTGAAGTTCAATCTCGTGAATCAATTCAAAGCATAACATTTTTTATAGTTCAAGCTCGACAACCTCATTGTAGCCGACATCCTTAAACTTTCAGATTTATCGCACTAAAAATAAATTGCCCGTCCGAAACCTTATGTGCGCGTAGTACTTAAAACTTGTCTTGAAAATTCCTTTGTACACCATGTGCAATAGTGAAGAATCAAACTCATAATGAGAATATTATTTTTCAATTTCTAGGTTAACAAACGAGAATTTTAATTTGTAATTAAGCCCCCTCCCACAACCCCGTGTACAATATTCCCAAGGTTGTTAATTAAGATGCGGGGCCTCCATATCTGGGAAATTTGAGCGAGGTAATGGGGCATCGTGAGCAATAAATGGTAAAAAAACAATAATTTTTCGGGGATTTCTTAATATTTTAAATTATGTCTGAGGTTCATATGCAGTGACTCTCGCTATAAGAGCACCCTATGTGACAAGATCCAAATAACACTTATACAGATCGGTTCTAACACCGAATGTGTTATACGAAACATGCTGAAGCATGAAGATAGGAAGTGCTCTTACAGAGACGGACTCTTTATGTAGCTGTAATTTTAACTTATAAATGTGGGGTATCCGAAGGAACAAACAACGAATCTATTTCGTATACTATTGGCCAGTGAAACAATACTGGATATAGAAAGGAACAACACAAAGCTATTTTGTTCATCGCTGCCTTTTGGCCAATGATGCGTTTACAAATCTGTGGTGCACAGTTAGGATGTACTTACGCATAAAAAGGTGATACCTCATTTCTTTATAAGTACTTTTTCTATTGAATATTTACACCCCTCCGCACAAAGTTTCAAAATTGACATTGATTTTGCATTTCAACAAAAAAAATATGTAGTTCCATAATTTTTAAGGGGTGGGAACTGGACTTTTCAAAAGTAAAAACGTCAATCCGAACTGCAAAGGTCTGGTAGTCTGGTGGTCAATTTTCAAAATTGCAAATATTTTCGTAAATTTTCTACACTCTGTAAAGGCCGTCCTTATTTTCGTATATTTATACTATTTCGGTGCGCTACTCCCTGTTTTACGTGTTTTGAAATTTTAAAGCATCTCAGGAAACGAGTTACGATTTAATGTAATTTGTGATGGAAAATCGCAATTTTTTTCCTCCGGAAGTTTCATCATAACCGATAAGTGGGTATACTATAAGGATATCGCAATGTTTTGAAAATAATCCATCTTACGGGAACAAACAGAAGAAGAGTATCAAGCTAAATTTTCCATGTATCAATAAAAATTCCCACATTAAAATAATTTGTAATATATAACGTCTGCTTTTATGTATTATTTTTAACATTTTCAAGTTTACAGTGCAATTTTGGAGCACTTGGATGTTTTTAAGGTTAAAAAAAATCAGATTAGTCATTTGAGATTTTGAACACCAATTTTGTTTAACATATACGTATATGTAATAATAATAGTTTTTGGATATATATAGTAATTTACATTCCAACAGCTACTTTTTAATTGTGTATAAATAAACATTTTTTAATATTTATACATTGCACTGCTATGTGTAATAACAATAATAATGATAATAATTAATTTTATTTATATGCACAACATTGCAGGATAAAATCTTAATATAATTAACAAGTACATTAATACTTTGGTTTTCACTGTGAGTCTATGTATATCTATAATATATAGTATATGATAAAGCTGTGATTTTATTACATTTATTTTCTGGAATGCATTGCCTTTTCAAGAAACTCATCATCATTGGCTATAGTAGTAGAGACAAAATCAACATGTAAAATTATCCTTTTCAAATGACTACGTCCAAATTCCATAATCATCTTCCCTTGCCTTTATAGTTTAGAGCATCATATTTTATCACTCCCTTCCCACACCTCACAGTCTATTCATTTTAATATCGTGTTATAAATGAAACTGAAAATATTCTTTCTATTTACTACCCCTGCTCACATACCTCATCCAATTTCCACCTGTAACCTGTAAATTTCTTGTTATAAAATTCCCTTTTACAATATTTTTTAAAACATTCCTTCCTGTGAATTGAAAAAGAATAATAATTGAAAGCTCTAGAAAAATCTTCTTATGTATTACGGAAGGAAACTCTTCAAGTTTGAGAAAATGTCAATAAAAATGATGCTCAAAACCAGGCATAAGAATGTATATCAAACTGGCGATAATACTATGCCACAACAGAGTTCCTTTTTTGCACTAAGCGTATTTTTATTATTATTGTAAATCAGGTTGGATATCTATTAATGACGCATTATTCTCATTATTTTTTTAAAGAAGAACCAAAATTATACCATGCGATTATGGAAGCTAACGCCGTTTTTATAAATTAAAATTCATACTGTGAAAGATAGTGATTGTTTTGGAAGCTTATAAAATCCATACTCAAAAATCTTTTATATTGGTGGAGTAAATGTTTCACACAATTTTGTTTTACTAACAACAATTTCTTTTTAAATTTCATGTTCCCTATACTGCGCGGAGAAAAACCTAACTATTGAAATATGTAGTACCAGACATTTCCAAAAAATCATGGTTCTTATCCGTACTGGTTCTACTAATTTCTGCATTTATGTTGAAGCTGAAGTGAATAAAAGAAAAAAAATTAAAATTTTCTGTACTACTACAAACGTAAATGGTTGACATTATTATAATGACGAACATCCGGCTAAAATCTAAATGTGAGGAATATAGTTATGCTCGTATGCATGTATTTGGTGGAACTAAAATATCCCTCACACAATTCTAAAATATCTTTCTCTGGTCAACCTCATTGATATTAAACATTGATTTCCTAAAATAATTATATAATGATTCGTGTAAAATTTCAATATATAAAATCAAATACAAACTCATTCAAACCATTAATTATTATTAAGACTGGACAATGTGTACTATTCTGTTGAAAGGATAAATCACCGCTATACTTTTAGTACCTGTTTTCATTAAAACTTGTTTCATTTTTTTCTCCCTCTCTATATACGTACAATGGTATTATATATTTATGTATTGGCTAATATAACAGAGCTGTTCTAAAAAAATATGATCGAGCTAAATTTTTAGTTACTGCGTTCCATTCTAGCTATAGCTATTTTTTTTAAATGCATAGCTTTTTGTAAAATGGAAAAAAAACTTTATATTTTCAGCATTAATGAATAGCATTGGGTTCTACTAGAAATGGTTAAGAATGGACTTGCTAATTTAAACTGTACATTAATTAGAAAGAACAGATACATATGGTTTAATGTAGGTACAAGAGTGCTAAGCCACATTCTTTTTGGAAGAATTAATCAAGTACTTGCAACAATGAGTAAGAAGTTGTTTCCCACTGGATCCGGCAATTTCATTACTGTCAATCTCACGTGTGTAAATATCTAATCCATATTGTCCTTCTTCAGGGAAAGTGATTACGAACATTACTTCATCATTCCTTACTGTCTGGTTGGCGAATCTGAAATAATACAAAAAGGACTCTTAGATTGCCGGTTCAACCTCTTGAAGTTGAAATTCATCTGAGACAAAAAATATATACTATTTTTCCTAATTATTATTGTAACTTTTTAAATGCACACACTCGTGAATGCTAGGAAACTTTTTTACACCCATTTCCATTTAAGTAATAAGTGAAACTTAAAGGAGGCCCAGATGGCTTTATCATTCTACAGCATTATATTATATATAATTATATATATATATGTCTACGATTAGGATTTTTTTGTAGGTGGTAGATGAAATTAAAAAATGCCTTGTAGCTATGTACGACTTAATGAGCTTTGGTTGAGAAGATTTTAGTCCCGTTTCGAGTTAACAATATAAAGTAATCAAAGTAAACGGTTGAATACAATACGGGCTGGGGCTATTCAACTGTTCAAGCCATATACTCTTTCCTAGAACACGTGTAGAAAAAATCTTGTGGATTTTAAAGGGACAATATTAAATGCTACTTGGTTCTTAAGAGGCCTAAGTAAGTAGTACATAATGTAAAAATTCCTTGAATCCTTCTGCTCATTTGTATGTAATTCTTGCACACAAACACACACACACAGTGCTCATGTATATGTTACCGTTTACAGGCGATGGACAAGTCATAATGACGGCATTAGCTGAGGGAGCCGTCTTGTATAAGTATGTGCAAGGAATTAAAAGGACAAAGAGGATGCATCTCTTAAAGGATTAGAAGGTATTTAAAAGTAGTAGGATTTTACATTTATGAGCTTAGGTACTTGAACTTGAAAGACTATTCGCCAGAAAGGGAGCAGAACGTTTAAGGTTTTCAAATAACATAATAATTATACTAATAGATAATTATTACTCACTTCGCTAGCTTTTTCTCGTCTGTCCCGTTTTTATGGAGGGTTGCCATAAAGTCTGTTAAGGGACGGGACATGCGGAATTCTATTGTTAATTCTTTTCCAGCAAAAATAAGTGGATCTGGATGTGACAGAGGAATTAATCCAAATAGGCGAGTTGCTTTTGCTGGTCCCCACTCCCCTGATGCACAGTCTGGTAGAGGAACCATGACAGTTGATAAATTGCCACATTCTATTTTAACCTGTGAAAATTCAAATAAAAATCAGCTCAAATTGAAAACACCTGACGGAGTTACATAACTGTGACAATTTTTACAACACAACGTATAACGTTCTGAGATTTTTAGCAAAGAGTAAATTTTATCTGAGACTTTACCTTGCAAACGGATTTGAACTTCATAGGTTCACCAGTTAAGTATTCCCGTGGAGTGACAGCATTAGCAAAAACATCTAAAAGAAAAGCTCCGGCAGACGGAGCATGAACTCGGAAAGAAACTACAGGGGGAGTGACACTCTGCATGACAAATCGTTTCAGACTCACACCATCATAGACATCCGCCTCGGTGTCGTAAACTTTAAGGTTGTAATGGAAAATTAAACAGGACACCATCTGAGGTGGCATTCCAATACGAACTGTTGCAGCACCTGTGGAAATAAGATAATCCGTGTTTAGTATATAACCCACGATCGAAATCAAAGGCTCCAGTAGTTTGCAGTACAAGACGGCGCAAGTGCAAATGCATTGAGAGTGGGGAGGTTGATTCGTGCACGCGAGCAAAATCTGGAGCAACAAGTGTTTAACATAGGTGGGCGTGTATAGGGTCATTAATATTTACCTGAAGTATCTGTGGTCATGACAGCTTTACAGTGTGAAATAATGTCTCCTTGACTGTTAAGAACACCTTCACTACTTTGGCCAGGTGGGAAGTATAAACCGTAGCGGAAGAAGAGACTTCGTACGAATGGAAGTTCCTCAAATTCCTTAAGAGTTAATGGCCGCTTTAATAATTGCCATTCCGATTGTTGGGGGAAGAATTCAAAGATAAATTCTTTGGGGTCGGTTAAAAAGTAATGGTCATCATATTCATAGCGCAAAGAGTCTGACTTCGATGCTCGCTCTTTGGCATTCACTAAGTGACGTGCTCCCCAATTACATTGGACAAATCTGCAAGAGTCGTTCAAAACAATAATCAATAATAATATCTTATGATTCATTACCAACTCAAATCGTCAGTAATAAGAGAAGTTAGTTCCATAAGCAATAATATGGGTTTTATAGTACTAAATATTTATCTTCCTGAGCATTTACCTCCAAGCTCCTGCAACATAGACAGCATTCCAGGAATTCCTGAAGCGGTTGTCCGTAAACCTGACGCCAGGTTGGTATCCTGCAGATTTACTCAAACCTTTGATGACGACACAGTGAAGACCAGCGTAAGAACACAACCTTTTGAATAGAACGTGGTAGCTCTCTGTTCCTTGCTTGATACCACGGAGTAGACCCATGGGCGTGTCCGTTCGTAAATCCTCGGAGAAATCCATGGCATTCAAATTTTTAACCGTTATCCACCTAAAAATTGTCCTTGCCTTTTCTACATCGGAACCACATCGGGACACAAGTTGACGGACCAGATCGGTAAAAGTTTTCTGATCCTCTTGGGCCACCTGAAATATTCATATAAGCATTAAATAAATTAAAAAATTATTTTTGAATTCTGCCAGCCATGCCGTATACTATTATATTTATATTTTTTTTAACGAAAAATCGCTTTGTCGTACGGAAATTGCAATTTGATCAATATCAGCGAATTCTACAGGATCTCCGTATATATCGCTTTTATCAATGGTTGGAGGTGACGGAGGGGGTGCTTGTTGCGGGTATGGGAACATTTCTATATCAGGGCCAATGATTTCACCATCTCCGCCACGTTGAATAAATTCCCTTTTCCTTTCATTGATTAAATGCAACATTTCTTTACTTTGTTTTTCCACCAGGGCTGCTGTTGCGGCTCTAAAAAATCAAGATGATTATAATTATTTAATAGAATAAACATGGTTTTTTCTTGTTCCACGTCTCAAAAGTCCCGTTTGTGTAGTAACTTGTGCATAAACTTGGTCCAAAATGATTGGATAACATTGAAAAAAATTTCAAGCTTGTACCTTTCATGCTCCAGAAGTTTCCGTGTTGTTTGTTCTTTTCTCTTATCTCTACGTAAAGTCATATGCCTTTCCAAATCTTCACGCTCTTTTGTTTTTAATCTATGAATAGTCTGAGGATCTTCCTTAGCTCGTAGGGACTCAAATTTAGATGCTAGTTTTTCTAATTCTCTTTCCCATTCCTCACGAATTTCAGCATGGATTCGGGCTTCCTCCTCTGCCCTTTGTTGTGCAAAACGGTTGTACAGCGCATCCTCCTCCTTCCTATGTTGCATTTCTAATTCCGTTTGTTCTTCCTTAGCCTGTGTTTTGTGAATGTGTGAGGGAAATAGAAAGACAAGACAGAACAACGTTAGGACTTCTTTTTTTTAAAAAGTCATTCTTCATATAATTGTTATCATTGTTCCTGAGACTAATTAGGATAAAAAAGAGTGTTTTCAGAAGGAAATACGTGTCTCATCAACAGTTGACATTTTTCTCACCAAGTAGTAGTGCATTGGCTTTTCTTTTTTGTACGCTTTCTGTATTTCTGTTGCGCGGAGAGCATGTGCAATATGTAAAGCAGACGCATCAAAACGACCGAAATTATGTTGCGGTGTACTCCGGCTACCACTGTGAGAATGACTGGTTGACTCAAAGGCCGGTGAGGCACCTCCATTCTCCCTTCGTCCCGACCTTATGCTCAGCGATTCCAAATCAAAAGTACCTTTCGTATTAGAAACCCTAATCTGTAAGAGAGGGAAAGAAAACATCATTTGTTACTTTTAAAACCTTAAATTCTTCAACACATTACATTATTCTACTTTAAATAAAATAGCATCATTTTTTATCATCGCGTTAAAATTCTCTAAGCAACCTACACCTTCACCCAATAGACCCATTGTTGGTTGGTTGTCAACAAGCATGGGAAATAGAAATTGAAGTTCAACCACAACAACACCTAAATATGTACATACAAACTCTTGGCTATACCTATATATGATTGATTTTTTGGGCACGAATACATAATAATGTAGTGCTAAAGAACAAGTTTGTAGGAAAAATCCGCGATTTCTAATTCCATTGTTTTTTTTAAGTTTTTTTTTTAAAGCTTTACACTCATTACTTTACATTTGCATTGCATGACTAAAATGACTGATTTTGAAGCTAATGCTTGTATGTATACGGTATTTATAAAATATAGCCGTGGGTAATATGTCAGAGAGAAGAAGGGACATTCAACCAACCTGTTCATTGACGTAGGATGTACTTTTGGGAACATTTAAAGCTGATCTGATTCCTACGGCGGTTCCGTCCAAATGTCCGGGTCCAGGTTTCGGTACATGGCTAATACAGTAAACCTCCTTATCATCTTGATTATGTTGGGAATGGTAGTATGTTCTAAGACTGAGTCGACTTCCACAAACTACACATTTAAAGCAGCCGGAATGGAAGAAGGAGAAGTCTTTCAAAGGCCCAACCCTACACATCAAAACAATACATCAAATTTCCTTTGAAGCAGTTTCAAAATCCAGAGAATTTACGACCATCAATGCATCTTCTGCATGAAATTCTCCATACAGCAGAATGATTTAAGAATACATGGAAAAAGGTGCTTGAAACTAATAATGAGACATTTATTACTAATGAAGATTCATTAAAATTCATTGGAAAAGGGACGCCCTCAAGCCCCCATATAATTATACATGGATATCATTCATTCCTATACATTTGCTGTTATTATTAGGCTTTGTCCATGTACTCAAATAAAATGTACACAGGGATTGCTGCAATGTCAGAGAGGGGATGAGCACTACTCCAATTCCGGGTGAACATGCAATAAATGACAAATCAGATTGCTACACGGACATGAACGATGCCATAAAATCAGTGGCGAGAGCCGAAACGACCATCAACCATGATATAAATTACTTCATTGAAATGTCTCCATTGAAATGTCTACACTAAAATTAGCATGGTTGACTGCAGGGATTAAAATTTAAATTTGATAGTCCATCACTCTATAGAAGTAAATATATAAGGATTCACTGCTCATCTCTCTCTACGTGGATTCGTGTATATATACACACACACTCACGTACACACAGAGACAGGGGAAAAAACAGCAAATGGTCATTGCCTTACACCTTACACACACACTAAAGTTTTAAAGAACACACAACGACAATATAATCATTATGCTCTTGCGTAAAAAAAGTTCTCATTTCCTAAATCAACATGCAACTGTATGTATATTACTTGCTACTAGATGAGGATAGCTATATACTGTGAGTAAAAAACATTAATATTGTAAAAATTCTCTAGCTGCAATTAAAGGAGCAATTTCATCTCAAGCTTTCAACTTGACACACACACATATAATAATAATAATAGCTGCCAAACTAAATGCAAGTTTTAAACATGACACATATAACTACAGTTTAACTTTGTCCCTCCCTCTCATATGTATTTTAAAATTGCTTGCTAAATCTATACCCAACAAACAGGAGGAACAGTTCCTGAGCATCTTCTATATTTCAAAAAATAATTGGCCAGCATATATGTACATATTTTTCAACATTGGAGTTTTCTCTTTCTCTGAATTTGTAGCATGCATAGATAAAACATGTAAAAACAATTTGCAACAAATAGCCCATGGAGATTTCCAAGCTATGTATTTGATATTGCCCTGTCTATAAAAATATCCATTGGAATTTCCATATTAAACCAACAAGTTGATCATTTATTTTGAAGTACATAGGTCATTTATTTTAAAAAAATTCTCATTGAACAGCTGCACTTGAACTGAAAGTGTCTTGAAGCTTGTTGAAAATCTTAAGCTGAAGAAGTGAATGTTCTAGTTTATGCATTCTGCACTGACTGACGATGAGTGTGTGTGTGAAATAAAAGAGCAGAAAATCAGATTGTTGTATATATGAAATGGTTTGATCTGCAGTTACAACAACCACCATTAACATAGGTTAGCACTAGTGAAAGAATTTTTGGACGAGTTCCAAAAATGTCCGGCATTCAAATCCACACCATACATTCCTCATAGGCAGTCCATTGAAAAGGAAACCACTTTGCATAAATCACACCTTAAATCTATAAAAGGTTTTTCAACAAGATAGCAAACACAGTATATTTTGTTTTCCAATAATTTTATGTATGTATGAATACTCCCTCCCAAAAAATTTTTTTTTCGCTCTCTCTCTCTCTCTCTCTGTCTCGCGATTCCAACATTTCCAACACCTACACATGATTTTGGTTTGTAACAGAAATTGAGTGAGACTTTTATGGGAGTTTTTATGAATCCATGATGAGAATGTAGGAATAAATAGAGCTGGTGAATGAGACTCACCTGTCAACAGGATAGACGGTGACTCCACACCTGAGACAAGGGCTCTCACTTGAGGCCCGGAACATTATCTGATTTCGAAAAAATCTTCTCTCACCATTGAAAATCAGGCTAAAAAAATTGTTTTATCACTTCTGCACCAATAATACGTTTTTCTCGTAAAAATTTCCCCCCTCACACACACATATACACACACAAACACAAACACAAACAAACACAGAAATGACAAAACACCCAAACTTACAAGCTAAAACGTACAGGGGCAATGAGGATTTAAAAACACCTTCCTTCACGGTTGCAGATCGGTCAAAACTTTTCGCATGATCACTGTACTGATGATGACAGGCTAAAAGAAGGACGAGAAAAATTTCCACTCGTTGATTGTTATATTGAAACTTTCAAAAATTGGTTATAGGGAAAGATACTTGAGAGAGAGAGAGAGAGAGAGAGAGATGACTCGTCGTTGTCACCGTGTTGGAAGAGAAAATACTAGATAGTATTATTAAGGGAACGTTCGTCAAAGTGGTAATGTGGATGGTGTGGAATCTCATGTAATGAAAGCTGAAAAAGTACCATGTATAAAATGTAAACGGTACTTTTTTCTAGGACAGACAGGCAGGCAGGCAGGTAGGACGGAGTTTACAGAGTCACAGTCACTCTGTACTTCTGGCTAATGTTGACGCCGCAAAACGCACGAACAGATTTTTACTTGTCTTTACCCTCCACCCCACAACATACTGTGTGTGGATAGAAAGAGTATAGGATTTTATTCCGATATCTCCTCTACATACTTACTTGGTGGTAAAGGGATGGTTTTCCTTAGAGTCTCTGTCTCTCTCTTTCTATATCTAAAACTATGAGTTGACTATGAATCCTCAAGGTATCTCTCTCTCTCTCTCACAGAGTCTCTGCAAAGTATAAATGAGGAGTAGTAGTAGTAGGAGCTCCAACAGCAGGAGCAGTAACAGCAACACAACTTATACCTGCCCATGCAGCATATATACGAGAGAGCAGAGTATTTTTCATTAGAAGTACAAATAGGAAGGATCTATTATGTAGACGCAACAATGCAGTGGAAACTGATAGACGGTAAAGGCGGTAAGCCGCTGGTTGTCCTCATCGTCGGATTTCTATGTATTATACGAGATTATGTTAAGTTCAACGTGACTACGAAGCCCTGAAGCCCCATGTATATGTATATGTGTAGAGGAGGGCGCTATGGGGGTGGATTTTTTAGCTTGGCTCTCTTTTAGCTTAGGCGTTGTCACTGTGCCCCTATCTACCTTTTCATTAAGATTGCCCTAGTGTGACCACCTGCTTGCAAACTTTCCAGCCAATTCACTCTTGAAAATCTTCACCTGTTTTAGAGGAAGTAGGCAGGTAGGCAACCTCGGAGGGGTGAAAAAGTTTCCTACACATCCTTCATACCTTTATTTCATATGTGTGGATATATACAGGTAACACACACATACAAACCTATATAGTCTCAACGGCCGAAGGTTGGTGTTTCACAAGAGATATAGTAAGTAGTATATAGAATAGAGAGGAAATCTTGATAGGGTTATGCATTAGTTATAGTTCCGTTTGGGGCTGGTGTATGATGATGAGGAGGATGATGATGATGATGAAGATGATGATGATGGTTCCATGCACTGGCGTTTTCATCCTCCTCTGACTAGCTTAATATCCGCGTCCAAGCTTGTACAGATATATGATCTTGTATGTGGATGATCTCTCGATAGAATCCACGAGCAATTCACTCTATATACAAACACACACACACACACACACACACAAACTTGGTTATTGTGTACACCAAGATGAGCCGGTATTTGCGAGGAATTCCTCCCATTCTATATATTGTATATAGTATACAAGTCAACATAGTTGAAGACTCTAAGCACTTTTTAAAACTCATTAAATACCTGAGTGTATGAGTGGATGTGAACTGAATGCATACGATCAACTTGCCATGCAAACCAAACTGCCACCACTTCTCATATAAAATTAATTACTCTTCAACGTCATGGCAGGGGTAAAAAAGTCATTCCTAAAACTATGCATCCTTCTCCGGCATCTTTTTACTCTTATTTACACCACACACTAGTATATATACTATATAAGCTACTCTCTTCATTTCACATATTCATTTACACGACGAAAAGAAATCCCACTCCTTCCTTTATTTCTGTAGACATATCCTAACTATAGAAGAGTCTGCACCAATTAATAGTTACCCTCTCCCTTTAAAAATATACAACGCCGTATTTTTTAATATTCAACCATATAATAATATAATTCTCAAATCAATTGAACATTGATCTCACTCGGTAGTTTCATATAATTATCCATGCTTAAATACTAATATGCTAATCATTTATATACGAAAGCTTCAATCTTCAACGCCCTGATCACTTTACTATAACAGGATTTTTTGTTGAGAGGAAGTTTTTTTGTTTTTTAATGTTTTGCTTTTCAAGCTACAAGTGTGGTATCTTCCCTTCAATTATACCAGTATTTTTGACTATTAAATTAGCACAGAGGGATACCAATCATTTTCATGCTGGCCTTAATTCCACCATAAATTGTTTATACGGCAATATTATCTATACTCCAATCCTGTTAACAGACTACTTGATGGGTTTTCCTTTCAATATATGATCATATTAAAAATCAAATTGTTTACTTTTCAACAAGCAATAATGAATTATCGCTTTCAATTTTATAACAAACATAAAAATGTAGAACAGCTTTATTCCCTGTCGGCAAATGCTCCGTAAAATTTGATGGGAGGAGGCTCATCACACATCATCGTGTTCGGCATTATAGTAAAGTTTACGTCATCGACGAGAAAAAACTAATTGTTTAATTACTGAGAGAGAGAAAAAAAAATTTATAGGGAAGCGTTCCCGCACAGCGGTGTCGTATATAAAAGACCCATAATAATCCCAGTGTTTCATGTCAGTAGAAGGGTATGCTATGTACATGTACACATATGATAGCTTAAAGAGAAGGAGGAATCATATTTATAAAAAGCATATAGAAGAGAGTTGAGCATTGATTATTGAGATGTGTAGTTGGAAGTTTATTGAGAAGGGCTTGAAGAAGTGACAATTATATAGGAAAGTAAAGTTAATGCTGAGACCAAAATAGTATTGCTCATTTGCATGCGAGACAAAACTCTTCAACTTTTCTGTGTTAAAGTAAAATTGTGAGGCACTTAAAAGACTGTCGAGGCATAGTTTGGATGTCAAAAAATGATTCCATCATGACACGACAAATAGCAATGGCGAAAGAATCCAGCAATTGAAAAAGTGAAATTAGGCGTCCAACTGAGACGAAAGTAAAATATTTGGAGAAAACCAATTTTTTAATGAAGCACGAGCCGCCTTCAACAAATGATGAACTCAATGATACGCAGAGAGCTACAGGGTAAGCCTACATACAAGGATTCCAAAACTATATCTAAATTATGTTAATAAGTTCATTCAAATAGAATTCTTCAGCCCACATCAACATATACAAAACTACAGAGATCTCCAAAAGTTTATATACACGTACTAATAAGTTTTTTTTACATCATCCAAGACCTAGAAAAGATACCCAAAATTTTTTTTATTTTATTTTTTTTCTCATTTATTTTACTCCTCAGCAATTTACTCTCTCAATGTATAGTACTACACTACTATACATAAAGTTGTTAATTTTTCTTTCCAATCTTTAAAACCCACTAGTTATAGAGAGAGAGACGTCCTGGAAATAAATACAATTTTTATGTTGTCTTGTACTAAAAGCATATATATGTATATATTTATAATATACAATTATTTTTGAATTCCTTATTTCAAGAAACCACTTAAAGGAGGTTTTAGGCTGCGGTGTATATTCTCACCTGCAGAAGAGAAGAAGTTTTATCTATACATACAATGATAATACATAGGAATTTGGTTGGAAAAAATCATTAAAATACGGAGAATTCGCGCATCAAACCATGAACTTATAAGCTCTGAGGTACAATATCCTGAATCCTGAACCTACTCATGATGTCTTACAAGGCCGGCCGTTACGTATGTGCATGTTATTTTTTTTTTCGAGACACATAATATGAAGAGATAAAAAAATTGTTGGATCTTCCGTACAGACTTTTAGTGGAAGAGAGGGCTGAGTGAGACTTGGTTTCACTGTAATAATCCTTTAAGCGATCCTACTTAAACGCTCACTGCAACTGCATTCAAACATACACATATATTCATGTTGAGTCGTAAACTTTGTCTTGTATAGTAATAGCATAGTAAATCATGAGCCGTGTTACTACTACTTGTTCGGAGCATAAGCTTTTACTCAAACTTGTATATATGTATAAATGCACTTATATCCCTCATTCGCCTCCTTCATATCTCCTCTTACAGAAAATGTTTTAAAGGGCTTGTGACAAGTGTGGCATAGTTAAGTTGCATATATCAATCCCCGAATACATCCAACACAATCAATTGGTCAATTTTATGAGAATATGAAACGATGGAAGTAAGGAAGTAGCACTACATACCAAATGATCTGATAAAAAGTGACGGGTGAACTTTTTATAAAGTCCACAGAATTTATAATTTATTTTTGCCAGAGGAATTATACTACTAAACACATTTGTATAGGGTAAGATATAATTGAGGAATTGAAACTTCGATTGAAATTATTACAGCCATTAAAGAAGAACTAGGCATTGAATGGGGAGAATTTGGAAGTACATCGGGCACAGGTGCGGCCATCAAGTTGGTCATCCCCTAATACGACCGTGATTTAAAATCTGGCTTCTTATTGCATAAAGTTCTAAGTAATTATTCTTCCTCGATATTAACAATAGTATAGAGGAGGATGGTAAATTCAGAATATTAAGGCTGTTATAAGCTCTCTCTTATAGGCAGGAATTTATATGACGGAGTGTATAAGTATTCACATGTAAAAAGCTGAGCTATGATAGCTCAGGGTGTATGAAGATGCTGATAATCAGGGTGCGATTTATAGAGGAGTGAAGGAATGCCACATAGAGAGTTGTATGTACATGAAAAATTAATTCAACCAAAGCTTTGACGGATACAAACTGAAAATTAAAGTCGGGGTGTTACTTTACACTGTACATCGAGAAATGCGTTAGGCGAACGTGCCAAAAAGCGTGTTTCAGCTGAGACCAGTGAATAGTGAAAAAGTTTAGGGTTCCCCCCACTGTCAGATATTATTAAAAATTCAAAATGTTTCCTTCCATTATCTATGTCTTGTTGATTCCTGAGGAATTTAATTTTTTGTGTTACAATCAAATACCTTTACCAAGCATGGTAGGATTCATACATAGTTTATATTCCTTTTGATACTTACACACATTAAGATTTTACCTTTGGATCTCTATAATAAAATATGATTTGTAGTAATAGCAGACCTTTGCATTTTCCATTGTGTATAAAGTCGACCCTCAAACTATTGGTCTGGCTCCTTCTGCATAAATTATCCATTAAGATAGACTAACCATGAATTCACACACGCACTTCTAACATATGTAGAACATATGTCAGCACAAATATGACATGTACTTTCATATTATGCAGATCTACTTACTTGGCGCACATTATGGGCTCAATGTGAAGGATTAAAGCGACTCTAAATAGAAAACAAATAGAATATGATCTGTGGCCAGTGTGTGCCTACAACCTGTCATGATGTACAACAGAGATGTGATTGTAGTCCATAATGTCAGTGAAATGACAATAGGGACGGGAATAGGTCGCCTTCATTACAACGTGGCTTTGTTATTAAATTAAGAATTGGAATAGATGTTTACAGATACGTAGCTCTCTAAAGTATGGCTATGTATGAGTATATATGTACTTTACATAGTAAAACCAAATATCTCTGACGGCATGTCACATATAAAAATACAAACTCAACTTTATTTAACATACGCATATCACACAGGATAGAGAGATCATTATTATTCCATCTCATTCAAAGTATACAAGCATATATGTTCCGACAAAAGTACTATCCAACTTGCAGTGGTTATTTCGCTGTTCCCACGTCCACCTTTATCATATACGACATATATATACGAGCAGTTAAAGCACATGTGGGCTGAAATACATAACAATGGGCTGATGTTTTGGCATTAGTATGTACGTACATTAGTAAGAGTTGGAGGAATACACACATTCTAATTTCTAAAATTCGTCTCGTGCATTTTGCCAATACCATTGAGTATAAGGACTCTTTTATATATAGAGAGTAACGTCATGTCAAATTGTAGGATGGACCTGAATATTAAATTTTTCCGGCATCAATTTACCTTTCGTTCCTCAACAACAACAACAACAACACAACACCATACTATTCTTGTATTGAGTATTGAGTATAGGGTTACTTTTTCCCAAAAAGGAATGCGAAAAACCTTTTTGTATAGGAATGAGTAACAGTGCTTATGAGTTAGTAGT
>JAQFXU010003045.1:0-17770 GCA_034693705.1 Spatulosminthurus flaviceps | reverse complement strand
AACAATCCTTTATGAAGAAAAAACCGTTCCAAAATTATTACATAATTATTTGCAATTTGTACATAATTTATGCCAATCAATTATGCATAACTATGCAGGCGCAGGAAAATTTCCCATCGGGACACCGGTAACAAGCCCTTAAAATGTAAATTTTGCAAAACCGGCCACACCGGTGACAAGCCCTTAAAATGTAAATTTTGAAAAACCGGCCACAACGGTGACATGCCTTAAAAATGTAAGTTTTGCGAAAAGGCCACGGCGGTGGGAAGCCCTAACAATGTAAATTTACGAAAACCCACACCGGCAAAAAGCCAGAAGCGATGCAAAAGCCAATTTTGACCCCTTGCCTATGAAAATCCATGCAAACGTCAACATCACGCCGGTGCGAAATCATGTAAATGTCAATTTTGCCAGACCCACATGGGTGAAAATCCATGCATACGTCAAATTTTGCACGGCCACACCGGTGAAAAGCTATACGCGAATGCTAATTTTCCAAAACCCACACGTATGAGAAGCCATGCAAATGCCAATTGTGCAAAACCCACAAGTATGAGAAGCCATGTAAATGTCAATTTTGCAATACCCACATGTGTGAGAAGCCATGTAAATGTCAATTTTGCAATACCCACATGTGTGAGAAGCCATGTAAATGTCAATTTTGCAATACCCACATGTGTGAGAAGCTATGCAAATGTCAATTTTGTTGGACCCATACCGGTGAAAAGCCATCCGAATGTCAATTTTAGAAAAATTACACCGGTGAGAAGCTATGCAAATGTCAGTTTTGCAAAACCCACACGTGTGAGAAGCTATGCAAATGTCAATTATTTTAGAAAAATCACACCGGTGAGAAGCTATGCAAATGTCAATTTTAGAAAAATCACACCGGTGAGAAGCTATGCAAATGTCAATTTTGTAAAACCCACACCGTTGAGAAACCCTTAAAATGTAGATTTTGCCAACGGCCACACCGACGTCAAGCCCTAAAAATGTAAATTTCGCAGATTAGCCACATGGGTGAGAAGCTCAAAAATTTTGCCCACGTCCACCCACACCGACTACAAGCCTCAAAAATGTAAATTTTTCAAACGACTAAACCGGTGAGAAGAGATGCCCCACATGCCACTACAGCGCTCAAAGCATTCTCCTTATTAAAATTTAAGGTCGTGCCAATTCTGAAAGCATCACCAAAAAATTTGAATAAATGCTGTTGATTTCCGTTAGTAATTAGTTTTGATGTCTGAAAATAGTCTATTTTTGAACAGCAAAGGAAAACGTTCCTGGAAACCTTTAAATTCTTAAAAATCACGCCACTTTATAGAAATTTTTCTAAAAATCCAGGTACTACACAGCTTATAACCTAATCATTTTTCGAATTTTTAATCGTTTTTAAAAATTAAAATAAGATTATTAAAATTAATATTTATGTTTGTAAAAATTACACTTTGGATGAAATAATTTTAGATAAAGTTCACGTTGGTTGAAAGATTTTTAGAAGAATTGCTTCTAATTTCCAGCGAACTAATTTTATTTGAAAAAAAATTTGGTTGATTTTGTCTTGATTGGATTATATTTATTTTAGCTGGAAACGTTAGGAGAAAATGTCTCTGGACTATAGCCACTCAGGTTTTGCGCGGTTCCACAGCGTGAAGCACAATGCAACATGGTTTTACAATCAAATCTTGACTTTGCATATATATGATCATGCGTATGCATTACTTCATGATAAGTCACTGCAGGTGATGATTGCAAAATAATGCAAAACGACGGTTAATTGTGTTGATTAATTTTTGTTACATTTACTCCACTGGATTTCGCTTCTCCCATTTATATTCGTATGTACATACACATCATGACATCATTTTGTTCTTTGTAAACACTTACCTTTATGCATCTCAACGCAAACAAAGTGTTTTTAATTTTCAACTTCTAGAAAGGCGAAGTCCATTCATTTAGCAATTACATAATTTACTGACTTTTTGGACTTTGGACGCATTATTTTAGGAAGTACACCCTTAAGAAGTGTCTAACCACAGGGTGTCAGAATATATTCGGATCCTATACTATAGCCACAAGCCATAGCACATATTGATTATGTAATTAAGATAATTAGCCGTACTGCTAATATTTGTAATGTAATAAAAATACACACGCACATTATATTCAGAAAAAATTGAGTTATTTCAAGGGGAAAACAGGTAGAGTTTTACACTCATCTGTTATCAATGAAGTATGCATTAATCCTTGAACGTTGATTGCATTAAGTCCCAAGGGCACTTTTTTGTTAAAACCTCTCCACTCTCCACCACTAAAAAAGCTAATAACAGTCATCGTATTTTTCTTATCTCGTGCAACATTTATTCAGCTGAACAGAAGGATAAGGAGTCAGTGTGCAGTCAGCGCAGTGAGTGTATACAGAAACCTCGGAGTGCACCCCTGTACTTTCATTGCATTTCGTCAAATAAGTAATTTTATTACTGAACGAAAATGGTGAATGTAACTCTATTGTTAATATAATACGCGGACACTGCAGCAGTATATTAGGTAAATATACAACTTGAATTTTAACTTCCAGGATGTTTCTACCAAGGCCCTTCAAGGTGTGTTCCTTGGCACAGCCGGGTTATTTGCTGGTATGGGAGCCACTTTGAATTTAGCAGCAGTTCCGGCACTTCTCGCTTCCTCCGATCCCGTTCCAGCGTGGAAGGTCGTTTATAACCGGGGCAAAAATATTGCTTTCTGCACCATTCTGCCTTCTTCTGCAGCTGCCTTGGCGTTGTATTCCAGAACAGGAGTGCCACAATATTTAGTGTGTGCTGCCTTGAATACCTCTATTATACCCTTCACTGTACTCTTCATGAAATCGACCAATGATGCTTTGCACCGTTTCAAGAAAACAGACTCAAGCAAGGATGAAAAGAGTTTGATTACAACTTGGAGTGGTCTTCAATGGGTGCGGACAAGTGTGAGTGTCGCTGTTTTCCTCATCGGAATTCATACTGTACTTAAAAACTAACACACTTATGTAACCTTCGCTGGTTCGCCGGCTAAAGACATCCAAATTTTTGGTTTTCGACATGCATGAGAATAAAAATGATAAGGAAGCTGATAATAATAATTATTGTAGTCTTCATGAGCTTCATAAAATATATTTCGCTTTCGCACAGGTTAGGCATACAATCAAATTTACTAAAAATTCCTTGTTCCACCCCTATAAAATTACAGCATGACAGTGTCATGATGACACCCTACGTTATGTAATGATGTAATAGCATTTGTTTCATTCTTCAACAACGTCATTAAAAATGGGCGGAGGGGGTAATGATGATAAAGAATCGATATGGAAGGATGGGGGGTTTCCCGGAAGACGGCAAGTTGAATTCATCCCTGATCAAAATTTTCTTTGCACATCGATTTAAGCTTTTTAGCTTTAGTTGATCTTTGAGGTAGGGAAATACAGCTATTTATTTTGACAGGTCGTGGTCACTTTAGTGGGAAAGGGTATATTGTAGCACAAGTTGGTTTATGTTGATGAATAATGGAGTAAAGGGGCAAAAATACAAATTTCCGGAAATTAAGTTAAGGAATGACACTAACATAATTTTGCTTTATACATCATACCCAGGTAAATTTTATTCACGGTGGAAAACAAAAACGTAAATTGTTATGATGAATGCAATTTGCAGTGCGAATAATACCCTATTGTATGTAAGCTTGAGAATGCCTCGAAGATAATTTTCGGTTTTATCTTCCAATGAAGCACATGCAAGGACAAAATTAAACAGAATTTATTTGCCTTCGGCAAACAGATTTTTATTTTCGCGACCATTGATTGTGCTCACTACTGACTAAATATAACGTATACCCTCTGAAGTGCAGGAAGGGGAAAAATCGGTGGTTAAAAAGTAATTATATCACCGCAAAACTTCGGGGAGCGCAACAATTTCATTTTAAAATCGTTATTGTAAAATAAAATATACAACAAACAACAGCAAAATACACTGAGTACAACAGATAAAAATAAGAAATACTAGTAATAAAAAATTTTTAGTCAAACAATAAGAAGTAGAAGCTTGAGACTACGTTACAAATTCAACGCTCAACAATTTAAAAACGCCACCTTCCTCATCTAGAACACAAAATTATCAAAATAAAATAAATAAATTAGAAATTATTATGGTGAAAGGGGTTTAAGAAAAAGAAATATACATATAAGCTTGCATAAAAATTCATGATTTCTTTATACGAATACCAACGAACCCTGTAACGAAGAATTAGCTGAGGTGACCTCACTACTGTAACCTTCCTGGTGTTGGAGTTTCTCCATAAAATCGGAAATTTCTTTTGTCGTTTCGACGACCTGCTCCATTTCGGGATCACGATCTGATAACCAGGCATCTGATTGCCTTTTGTTTTTACTTTCAGCCTTTACCTTCCTACTCCCTAGTTTTTTCCGCTGCTTTCGAGGGGCTCCTACATTTGAAGAAGGCAAAGAACCTTTAGACTGTTTCCCCTTGCCAGTGGGACGTTTCCTATTGTTTCGCTGAATTTGCTTCTTCGTCGAATTCTATATTGCAAAACATTTTATGATTTTATTTGATTCCTAAGCCCATAATTTCAACTACAATCAAGAAATAATGTTGTACTCACAGTCGTCACAGTAGTAGAGTCAGCGGGTTCCAATATTGGACAACTCATTTGTTTCAACATAGCTTTAGTAGGTACAAATAGAGTGGCACCAAGTTTCGTTTTTTTCTGTAGCATGCTAGTGCTTTCAGTCGTATCTCGTTCAACTTGCTTTGTAGCCACAGACTCAGGCTTTAATACTTTTCGGACGGGACTGCTAATTTTACGTTTTCTAGATACTTTACGGGATAGGAGGGAGCCGCCATCGGAAGATGCACCTCTGCCAAGTGTTTTCATTTTGCCAGAAGAAAGTTCACTTTGAACTGACGATTGCCCAATTGCTGGAGCCAGCTGTGTTTTTCCTTGCTGACTTGTTTCCTTCTTATTAATGTTTTTTTGACTTGTTGATTTTCCTGTGCTTGCGAGGCTACTTACAGAAGGCATAACTGGTGAAGCTTCTATGGCACGAACAGACTGAGAATTGTTTCGCTTGGGGAACATACTGATGAGATACTTTCGAAACTGTTTCACCTGATCAGCTGAGTCTTTAGAGTTTTCTTTGAAACCAGAAACAGTTTTTTGCGAGACGTTCTTCTTTTCTAACAGTACTATTTCCTTCTGAAGACGATCCTTCGAGTGGTATCCCTCACTGTAAACAGCTTGGAACTCGTAAAAAGACTGCAACGTGATAATATAGTTAAATATGCATTTGTCCGTAATGTCATACCTGTATACAACAGAAATGCCATCATAATTAATACATCCAAGTTGGAATGTTCCGAGTTACCATTTTGTTGAAGTGAAAATCACCAGTAAGAAATTTCAAAACGTCATCGGGATGAAACTTTTGTCCATCCTTCAACTCTTCGTAGAGCTTACGAAGTTGCATTCTGAATGCAATGAAGAGCCAAAACTTATAATGAACGACGCGATGGAAAGAATTCAAATATTTGAAGCAAAGTCGGCAAAACTGAAACCCCTGCAAATAAGCACAATTTAATGACACCGGCTTCTGCTAAAACATAATACTCTCGGTAGTCATGTGATTACAAACCGACTCCATTCCGCGACCTTCTTTGTTAGTCAAGTTCAAAGTTACATGGTCATACAGTTCTCCATCAAAAACAATTTTGAAATGTGATGGTTTAAGTCGACCAATTCTTTGGCAGCTACAACAGTGTATATTCTTTTTAGCTTGAGATCGGGTGCTCAACAACCTTGGATACTCTATAGTCTGGATCTGAAACACAAATAAGCTCAAAAAATTAAGCTTGCAAATGCTGGATACATTTTTCATCATATTTACGCTAATTTGGGTTAAAATTGAGGAATTTTAACATCAATCCACGTCTATTAGACATTAATCTTACAAGGACTTCAATAGGAAAAGCCAATGGAAAGCACTCAGCCTGAATGACTTCCTGTAGACGATCGTTAATAACTTCTTGGTTGCTTCCCGTATCCTTCCGCACTGTTAAAATTGTTTTTCATTAAAACTTCTTTTTTTTCACGGAGTCGCTGCACATATTATCAATACAAGCACTTCGTTATACAGACTTACACAAGGCATCCTTTTTAACTTTGTCGGACAAGGCTCGACGGGCCATTCCTTCTAGGAATTCTCTAAAATCGTTGTAGAGACTAGCCGTTAATGAAAAGTAGCCCAAAAACCTGACGTAAAACATGAAACCAATCAAGACACAAAACCGCACACAAAATTAGGAGAATAAAGCAAGCGTGCTATTGGTTAAAGTAATTAATCGATTATATACTCACGGGGCGCTTCCAGCAACATTATAGAACATTCCAAGCTGATGCGAGAGCGTGTCAACCCATAAATCAAATATGACAGGCTGATATTTAATGTATAGTTGCTCTTCAGAGTCAGGTAACAGCCGAAACTAGAAACATTGTTAAAGCAATTACCATGAAAACACACGTTCTAGCACAGTGTCCCTCAAATGAATGGATGAAGTAAATACGAAAATAAAAAAAACATTGCGTCAGGAGTCAAAACTAAATATTCAATAATAAACCTCATCCACGCCTTGATGAAAATTGCGTCCGTCGATTTTCAGCGCTACAAACTTCTGAAGCAGTCTCCTCGCTTTCCAAATTCTCCAAAGCGGTATTGAGTTCTCCTCATAATTTCGTAAATGTTCTCTGTCAACCAAAAACTGGTCCTCCTAAAAACCAGTCAGACACTTGACATTTGGTGCATCCAACATGAAATCTACGTTAGTTATTATTATAACTGCCAAAATAGCCGTGGGCACCGCTTTCTCATTCACATTATTTACACATATCTCAACATATGAACAAGTAAAACCGATGCCGCGATGACCCAACACATATTATAACCCTTCCAACGCAACCACGTCACCACGTGTGATTAAAACTAAGACATTATGCATTCAATGCCGTAAATTAAATGCTACTTACTCCGTACAAAAGCTGTTTGTGTTCCGGTGAGTACAACCAGATTTTGTTGTTTCTGGAATGGCCAGGAGCGAGAGGTTTCATTTCAACGAAGGATTTGTTACAAGATATCGACATGGATTTTAAAGCAGCGATGTCCAAAGTGGCGGATGTTTGTGTTGGTTGTTGGGCAATAGAGGACATGGGAACTAGTGCAAGTTCTTGTGGTTGTGACGCCACTGCATTTGTAGCAAGATTTTTCCTGGTCTTAGATGCAGGTCCAGGTCTACGCCTCTTTTCTGCCTGATTGGATGGGCGCACGGAATGATCTTGTGCAGTGCTGCTTGGTAGCGGCGCCGCAGCATTTACGCCGGAATTGTTTTCACTGCTTACGTTGCTATTCAGCCCAGGGATAGCTTCTTCTAACAATGCTGAAACAGATTCAGATTCTGGTAATTCATCGCTAAAAATATTTTCATCTAGTGTTTGATTATTTGAAGAAACCGCGTGAGGTAGGAAGTTAGATGGTTGGTTTGTTGTTCCCTCAAGTATATTTGGAGTTAGTACTGGTTTACTACAAACATTAATTGTGGCACTATCTGCTAGCAACAGAATTTCTGTATCAGATTTTTGAAGACTATGGTCCTCGTCTTGAGTGGGATTTAATAGTAGTTGCGGAGAAAGAATAGGCATGATTTCTGAAGCACCGAGGCAAGCTATTTCATTGGCATCATCCTCCATGCAATCTTTTGCACTAACTTCACTTTCGGGTAATAACTTCGTAAGGCCGTGCTGCCAAATCGAAATTACTTCCGCGTCTTGCTCACTGTCTGAATCTTCGTCTACATCCTTTTCGAAATTATCTGCTACTTCCTGCTGCCTTGCAAATATTTCGCCCTCGTCTGAGTCATTGTCTGAGCGGACGGTTACAATTTGTGAGTCATTGGATAAAATACGTTTTCTGGGGCTAAGGGTGGTGGTCCTAAAATCGTTATTAGCATTACTAATAGAATATTCTTGTGTGCTGCTGACATGACAATCTGAAATTGCTGGAGGGATTAAATTGTGCGCACTGAGTAAAGGTGCCCCAAATAATGCCGATGACCTTTGAGAGGTACCTGCTGACTTGTGAAGTTGGTCAAGGTTTTCTATCAGAAGGCTGCAGCTTGTTGAAAGAGTAGTACTTTGAATGGGAGAGTTGTCATAGCTGTCTAGGACAGGACAGCTCCACGAATTTCGACGGGAGGATGGTAAGGATGACTGCGAGATTTCGGGTGATGGGGAAGGTTGCTCTGAAACAGCAGGAGCAATATTCATATCACCTGATACAGCAAAACCTGGGAGGAGGTTTTGTAAGTTAATGCCTACGGCAGCAAATGGATCGCCTTCTCCTTCCAAAGGAACTTCCCGTTTAAGGGTAAAAATAGTAGGCACAGTTTCTTTACTATACAGTAGACTTGAGCCGAAAGATCCTAGAGTGGAGAGGGACATACAGTCTGAGAAATTTTCACTAAAATTAGCTGATGGACAATTCTCCTCATTTTCAATGGGCGACTCAGGATTTTCAGGCAAACTGCTATCCGGATCTTCGACACTTGGCTCTGGAGATGGGGACTTAAAAGGATCTATATCTCCTGAAATGAAATTCTCATCAATCGACCCTATTGAGTTAATCTCAAGTGGATCTTTCTCATTTGTATCTATATTCGAAGGACTCGATTGTGGTTTTATATTGCTTGAACGGATATCTGCGTGAGGAACCGGCCTAGCTGCTGACACAGGCGATGAAATTACACCGTCGTTAATGGTTGTAGTCGCAAACCCAGAAATTTTCAGCGACGTCTTTTTAAGATCAGAAAAAACTTCGGAACTTGGATTATGCGATAGCAGTCTCTTATTATATTTTTCATCATCTGTAGAAACGTTTGGAGGAGCGGTTACGTTTTCCTCGTCGTCGCAGGAATCTAAAGGTAGTGTTTCCGTTTTGGGATATGTTGATGCACTCACATTAATTTTGGACGGATGGCCCTCGTGAAGCCATTCTAACCCTTCAGTATGCTCTTCTTCTTCGCCAGATTCAGATTCCTCAATATTCGCTTCGTCATCAGATTCAGATTCTTCAAAATGATCTTCATCAGATTCTTCAGTAGTTAAATCCCCTGTGCTTGATTCAACACACGAACTATCATCATCAGAATCCCTACCATCCCCAGCATAATCTTTATCGACATCATTGGTCCCTATTACTTCGCTTTCATGGTCATCACCAAAAGACAATCGGTTCAAGAGTTCTATGAAAAATCCAAATGAAGTGAGCTATCAAATGCACAGACAAGTTACAAAAAATCACCACCTTTATTTCTGACTCATTTTATAACATTCAATAATTACCACCGGAAATGTCGGAAGATTTAATAAAATTAGGCAGCGGGTCAAGCAACTGCAACCGTGTGTCATCATCATTTCCAGTGATGGGGCCAGCTGGCCCTCCCACTAAATTCCACGATATGAGAGTTCTTTTAACAAATTCGTCCAAAGAATTCGATTTAGATTGTGCTAAAGCCATAGATTCACAAGGAGTCGGTGTGTCAAACGTTTCAGGTTCTATTGCAACTAGAGGTGAAGGCACTTGATTTTCAAAAATTTGAAAAACGTTCTTATTACTATACTTGTAAACCAGAGTATTAAAGTACATAGCCAACAACAACATCTTGCACTTACCACGTAGGTCAACATCCACCTTCCTAATCGTAACAACTGGATTCTTCGGGCGGCGACTAGTTCGAAAGTCCGTTATGTCGGGCGATAAAGCCCGCACTACTTTCGGCTTCATCTGACTATTAGAGGTTGCAGACTCTTCATGCTTTTGCCTTCGCCTAGAAGTTCGGCCCATTATTATGCAGCAATACTAGAAAGGAATAACAAAAGTAAATTGCAATAAATTCGCACAATTACTATACCACTTACCGGTTACAAAATGTAACAATAAGCCTTCCCAATCAATTATACCCACCATTACACTCACCGCACTAGTAATTATTACTTTACATTACAAAATACAATAACCTACCGACCCGAGGTTTTTCTAGACAAAACTCGATAGGGACAACTACAGTCCTTCCCGCAGTATTATAGACCCTGTCTTTGCTCTAACTTCAGCTCAGATAAGACCTCTCACCCCACTGCTGATTCTTCTGTTACGCTCTCACTCACCGACTCACCTATAGGTAGTTCATTCATTATTCGTTCACGTTCAAGGATTAGTATACACGTGTAGACAAAATACTGAACCTTCTTTTATTCTGACATATTTTTATTTCTACATTTTCATTCCAGTTACACGCTACATTCCCACAGTTAAATTATAATAATTTTTGGTAAAAACATTTTCGTAATCTTACCCCCGATTTCCCTCACTCTCCCCAACACAAAACTCAGCCGCGAACGTTCATGTGGAACCGACGTGCGATAACTTGCCGCCCGCTACCCGCTCCTTCACATATATCAACTGCAACCTATCCACTATCTTCTATTTTGTCAACCTAAGTACGCATATAAAATAGGGGTCTTTGATACAAATACGACACACGAATAAAGATCTTAAATAAATTGTAACAAAATAAATGCAAAATCGTCAAAAATGTATGAAAATGAATAGAAACTTGTTTTTCCTTACGCTCAAGTACAAAGATTATCGTAGAGATAAAGCCAATGCCTGTGCCTCTGCACAATCTACGGTTATCACTCGAATTATTATGGATTTCCACGACGAATTGGAATCATTAAAATACTCCTGATAGGCCTAAATATTATCTTAACACCACCGTCGACGGCACCAACATAATGATCGAGAGAAACAATAATAATAAATTCTTACGAATAGCTATGTGCTATAATCGTAGATCGTAGACACACGTAAACTCCCATGCTGCATAAAATATGAAGAAATTATTAAGTCCCTGGAAAATGACATGAGCTACTTAAACATTTCCTATTTGCATGCTCTCCAGTACATAGCAACCGCTAAAAAGCTTCCACGCACTCCAATAAAAACTTTACACAACTTCAACAGTCTCGGAATGACACTATTATAGCCACATAAATTACGTACCGCAGTTAGCCAGCTGTAGCTATAAACTCGAGCGCTTCACAGCCATGAATGTGTTAAAAAGGAAATTTAGTAAACAAAACAGCAAAGTATAGTACAGTATACCTATACACTCACAGACTCATATCAAACACTGCACACACATATCACATATACATAACCACAACCACAACAGCATGCTCCAGCTCGATATGATATATCAAATCAACGCGGACATTGCTCGCTTGTCCCTTATATGAGTGTTCCACTGCCATACATAAATTCTGACGGAATCGTCTCCTGCCTTGCCTTTGTACAAACCAACATTCATTTTTATACTCGGTCTTTATATGTATACAAACGGTATGGAATATGGATGGATTATCTGGATATTTCATAGCTACTTTTTATACCAATTCATATACATATGTATACACATATTCGATACATCCCGCCGGGGTGTTTCAATTCAAATTCTTCTTGGGGCTCGTGCAATAGTTTGAGTACTCTATTATATCCTTGGCTTTTAAGTACTGACTGACGATGAGTATGAGAGTTAAATACAGGTTATACAGCTATAAGCTGCTGTGGTTTCCGTACACGCACTCGCGCTTTATTATTAAGATAAATAGACCAATATGAGACTATATCAAATTAAGGGCAGTTGATGAGACTTGGATTTAACTTTAATATAAAGATAGTAAAGTAAGAAGGCCTTAACTAATGCTCATATTATTTTGGCCCTTTCTTTGATGATCGATATATTATTAGTTATTGCTTCTGTATTTTTCATTGTGTGTATTGAGAACCTATTGAGATTTGCAATAATTCATACCATATAGTATCATATCTTATACATGAACATGACTAAAAAAGAAACAATGATAATAATAATTATTATTATTGTTGTTTAAGGTGTATCGGTGTGTGTACAATTATTTTTGCACACTTTTTATACTTAGCTCATAATTAAAAATCTAAAGCTTATATTCATGACATAAATAAGTACACAATTAATATTCACATTGATATTAATTAATTGATGATCAATGTGATCTACAAATATTAGTGCTAAGATAAACGCAGGTGAGTAATTATACATAGCTTTTTAAGGAAAGGAAATAGCACTCAATAGGCTAATAGGAAATAAATTTTGATTTATCTCAAAATTTCGGTTAGTCCCATTTCCTGTCCTTAAACTGTGATCGACAAATATACCTATATGTATATGTACATACATAAATAATTATATGTGTCAAAACGCGGCACATGTAACACACCTGTGAATAAAGCGTCTCCCCTGCATTACCATCGACTCCATACATTTTGAGCCAATATATAAGATAATTACTTATATGTAGGAGCAGATTGGAACTGGAGGCGACAAAAAGAAAGTCCTGAATGAAAGAAGAAAGTAAGGGAAAGTATAGATGGGAAAAATACAAACATCCTTGGTTTTCGGCTGGCCTTTTGTTTCGCACACGACACATATGATACAGTTAATGTTAAACATTTTTGAAAAAAATTTGGAAGTAATATTATTGTGTCATCGCTATAGTCTCTCCATTATTCTGGAAATTGTTTTCGTGGACCCTTGAATTATTCTTGTATGTGTACTTACACAAATGAGTTAGTAACGTAATTATTTATGCAGGAGACTAAGGAAGTAAGTAATTAGAATATTTTAAATAGAGCTAAAAATAAACACAAGGTCTTGAGGCAAAGCCGCAGAAAGCAGCCTGTTCACTCTCTTGCATATTGGAATTTAGGATTGTGACTGTGAAATATTCTTAACGGGAAAGAGTATTTTTAAAATATTGAAGGAACTCCTTTCCCATAAATACTAGTGATTGAAGTATAAAAATGGTAAGAATAAGAATAATATAAGTATTTGGAACCTTCGTTGTTGTTTCTGATAGATTGTAGTGAATAAAGTTGTTTAATAAAAAATGGTGAAAAAACTGTTCCAGTCAAATTGACATTAATTTTGGATTTTATGAGCTTGTCTGTTTTATTAAGGTAAAATGTTTATTCTAGGAATTTCCTAAAATTAAAGTCTCCAGCAAACTCGTCCGATGTGTTTTCATTGGATCTGCAGGGATATTTGCCGGCATGGGCTCGACATTGAATTTAGCAGCTGTCCCTGCAATACTCGCCTCTACGGATCCCATCCCCACTTGGAAGGTTATTTATCAGAGAGGCAAAACCATTGCTTTTATTACAATTCTTACCTCGTCTGCTGCTGCATTACATTTGCTGTATAAGAAGGGTGACCTGCGCTACTTGGCTTGCGCTGCCTTGAATTTGTCCGTCATACCCTACACTCTTAAATTTATGAAACCAACAAATGACGCCTTGTTTGCGCTGAAGAGAGCTAAGCCAGAAGAAATTGGGAAGGAGGAGAAGAACTTAATTGTTACTTGGGGAGGACTACAATGGGTTCGGACGGTTTTAGGAGTATCCGCCTTTGCTCTTGGATTACATGCGGTTTTTTATAAGTAATCCTATCTCATGGAGAATTTTAAATTCATTATAATCAAGAAGCTAGTTTGATCTTGATATGCGGGTTGATCTTAAACGGAAATTATAATAGTTACTTGCGCAAGTTGGTGTTTTTGTAGACAAATTTAGATTTGGTGCTGAAGTTTTTAGTCACAAGTATTAATAGTTTATAAAGATATTATATTATCATATATATTATGTATCAAGTTTTACTCATTTTTGATAATTAATGTTAATATTTTGATGGATTGATCAAAAGTGCATAACAGCTTGGATTTGGGTGTTAAATTTCGCTGTTTTCTGGGTTCACAATTAGGAAAAGTTCCTGCTATGAAATAGTATCAAGGGAAATTAATAGTATTTGCTTGATTTAAAATCCCAGGTATGTTGTGTCGAACAAGAACAATAATCTCATTTAATAAAGCAACATTAACCGATATGCTGAATACCTCTGATTAGAAACATTGAAATTATATTTTATTTAATAAATGTGAAACTTTTCTCATTTTAAAATAACTGATGCACGATAGAAACCTGGGACTCATCAGTAAAGAAGTACACATAAAATGAATACTTTATGATAAACCAATAATGGAATTTTATTTTTTACTGCAAAAAAGCATACCACCACTTATTAATTAAGTTACTTAAATTTACGCTTTTTTGACTTCTGAGACTTGAAATTAGTCTTCGACGTCTTCTTATATCCTTTTACCCAACGATCTCGATCTGATTCCCACTTAAGCTGTTTCATATCTAGAATAATTTGAAGCAAAACCATATTTAAAACACTATTCTGACTGCAAAAGTTTCTAACACGGAAGTTATTCCAATGATTTACAAAAATTGCGAAAACCGAAAAACGTACCCGCTCGATCCTTATTGATAAAGGTGTGGGCGCCTCCCAAATCTACATCTGCATTTTCGTCCAACATCTCGGAAAACTGTTCGGCTGGTAAGAACATTTTATCTCCTCCAAGTGCCTTGATTTTCGATTTTTTGCTTGCCTGGAAAATATGGTTGACGATATACTCTCGTTAAAAGAATTATAATGCATTCAGTGTACTTAAACCTGTAACAAACAACCAGAAAGCTTACGCACCTTCGCTTTTACTGCCGGAGTTGCTTCGTCTTCTTCAAACGTGTCAAATCCATCGAAATCGTCCAAATCGAACTCGTTGTCATCATCATTCATTTCAACGAAGTCATCTGCATCTATGGCTTCTTCATCATCGAAATCACTATCATTATAGGCACCCTCCATATCCTCATCCAAATCTGAGGGTTCATCCTCTTCATCATCTTCGTCCTCTTCGACTTTAGCCTTGCTTTTTTTATTCTTCTTTGTAGCAGATGTCTTAATATTGGCAGCAAAATCAATATCCTCTTCCTCCGCTTCGTCATCACTTACAACAGCTCCCGTTTGTTTGAAATAGTTGCCCATTATTTCTTCGAATTCTTCATCGCCAACGCTCTCCACATCACTATCGCTATCACCCTTATCGCCTTCTTTCTTCGTTGGTGCCTTAGCTTTCTTGTCTTTGAAGTACCTTTTTAAAACAATGATGTGCTCGATCACGATCAGATTTTCACTATTCTTATTGAAACTAATTTTTCTGGGACCCGATTTTTAAAAATATTTTTTTACACATACTTGAGTGCCTTTTAAGATAATACGATATGTAAAGACAATGGAATTTCATACCCAATGTAACTGACATAACATGCATTATGATAAAAGCTGTGGCTATTTAAATAAACTTGAAAGATGCTTACTTGTAGAAAAACCTTTCTTCAATGGGAACTTTGGAAACATCGGCTTCTAGATAAGTCGCGGAATTGACGGGCACTTTTCTTAAACCTCTAGGCTCATATTGCGGGCGAAGCTGAAACAAATAAATCAATAAAAAAAAATAGATTTTTGGCAGGAAATTTTTCAAAACGCCAGTAATATCAAAATATCAAACTATTTTACAATTTTGTAATGATAAGTTTGATTGTGAAATTCCAAATGAATCGAGGAATTACTTTATTGACTTTCGGATTTCTGTAAATGAATCTCTCAAGGAATCTAGCAACTGTGAAGTCTCGCAATGGATTTCCGTCATATTTAACAAATTTCTTATCGACTAACGTTTGTGCGAACAGTGCTACACTGGGATGATAATGCTCAGCGAGTGAAACAAGCTCATAGGCAAGAGTTAAATTTGCTCCACAATAAGCCGGATTTCGTCCAGTGATGTCGTACTTAGTTGTCCTAATTTCAGCAGCTTCAATTTTAACAACGGGTATTTGCTTTTCTTCCACATCAACTTCCTGCACGTCCTCATCACCACTTTTGCTTTTCACTGAAGTTTTCTTCAGCGGTGTATCAGTTGCAATATTTAGAAGTTTTTTTTCAATTCCTGTAGCCGGCTGAGCTGATGTTGCCTTCTCGGTGTTGCCGTCATCAAGAGCCACATTAGTCTTCTTTAAGAGTTTCTCAAGCGCTTTTCTTTTTTTGTCCCTAGTAGCCTGACTTTCTTGTTCCGTATCACTTCCGTCATTGGGACTTTCCGAAATATTATGGGCAAGGGTATCTGGGGATGTTCCCCCCAATTTAAAAATCCCCCGGTGATCTTTACTCACTTCTGATAACAAAAAGAGGATCCCGCAAGCGATGTTTGCTGGGACATGATGACACACCTGTAGAAGTCTTTTAGCAAAAGCAGTTACACGAATTGTATTTGTATCAGCTTTTAGAGCTCTGTGCAGCAAATTCAGGAATTTCATTCCATGGGCCGTCGTCCCAACATCAGGACTTGAAAGTTTCTCGTAAAGTACCCTGTAAAACCTGCAAAATCGTAAGTAAAAATCTTGAATGTCCTGACTGATGAATAAATCGGGTGAATACAATAAAATCCGACGTATCAAGGCAGAAGTTACCTATCAGCTTTAGATGGATCCTCTTTCACATCAATCATTTGAAGCAGAAGTGCCAAAGCTTGAATCCCGATATTGAATTGCGATAGGCGTACAATTTTGTACAAAGTATCAATGCTCTCCGTTATTTCAACCCCAACTAGTTGTGCTTTCTTGAATGATTTATTAACACCAGTTAACAGAGCACTCATCATCTTACTGTCAATCTCACCCTGAAAAATTAAAACAAAAACTGTTTATAACAAAAATAGAAATTCTTGAAATCAAATAGTGTAAATGATCGCAATGAACAACGAGCTTATAGATATTAAATGATTACCTTTTTAATGCAAGCTTTAAAAAATGCTAGGTAGAGTTTGACAAGTTTCGCTGCCAGTTGTGGATGTTCATCTTGCAATTGTATCATGTTTAGAAAACAAATACCATAATATTGAGCCTTGGATCCTACGTTATTTCGAAATAGCAGTCGCTCCACCTCTTGAACTACCACCATTTTCATCCGAGGATGTGCTTTTATCAGTTTGTCCAAATGAAACAAAGCTCTGGAAGCTACTTTTTGCACAGGGTCTCCCAATTTATTAACTAACATTGGAAGCAACACCTGTAATAAATAAATATTTTCATTTCATTTCCTATTGCTATTACCCGCCTTATACACTACATACTACAAAGACTATGAATATATAGAATATTTACTCACACTTTCTTGCTCAGGATGTGCAGTAATAAGTTGCTGAATAATAGAAATAGCTTTCCCTCTTAAAGTATCAACAGTATCACTTGACATCCTTCCAAGCGCTTCGACATATGAAGAGTAGCACTTTTTTAGCCTATCCTCAAACAGCCATAAGATTATTTGTTTTTTAGGAGCTTTCCTCAAAGCAACGTCATGACTCGCAAAATTCTGTAATTTTCGCTCAGGTGGAAGTAAGTCTTGGAGAAACAGATCCTTCACAGTTTCTACAGATTAAACAAGAATAAGTTCTACTTAGCAACATCTATACCTTCTTATTTCAATCTAATATTCTAACTACACTCCGTACCAGCAGTCATTAGGCAATGTTGCTTCCCTTGAATCTTCACCTGCCCAATCAGCTGTTGAAGACAAGTTAAATTATGAACCGGAGAATCTTGTATTCGAACAGTAAATGCAGCCATTCGATCAGGCAGAGTTCCTGTCTTCATCATCTTGTTCATCCAAAGGAAATCCGA